>JAXBDA010006091.1:0-21875 GCA_036023075.1 Gaultheria prostrata | reverse complement strand
CGACCTCTGCCGCCCTCCCCCCCGCCGTCGTCGCCGCTCGGTAGGATCGTGGTGGGTACTGTTTCGGTCAGATCAGCCATAAGAATGGGTGAAAGTGATGAAGTCAAGCCGAAATCAAACAAAAATGTGTCTGGATATTTTTTTTTCCCAACTGGGTTTCAACGCAGATTTAGAAATTGGCTGAAAATATGGGGAAACTTCCATTTTCAATGTGAATCAAAGTATAAAAGAGAGAGAAAGGGGGAAAGGAAATAACATAAAAGTTCTGATTTTATGAGGAAAGAAAATAATTGCGATTTTGGATGAGGTGAACGGATTTAGGACTAGTGCTTTAGGAAATAGAGAACAAAGTGAAAGATACGAAGATCAATGATGAGATATGTAAGTGGGTTTCAAGAAAGATGACGAGGTGTTCTTGATTTTTACCTGCAATCTGTGAGTTTGAACGATTTCCCATCAATGGTCAGCCAAACAACCCCATAGTGGGGGGCAAATATGTCTTTTCCCTCTTTCCGTTAACAGAGTTAGAGGTCAAGAAGTTTTAGTAATTAGAGGGGGTCTCATCGTAGGTTTTTTTCTTACAGAGGGTGTATGGTGAAAAACGTTAACTTACAGGGGGTGTCCTGGTAAATAACCCTAAAAAGAATCGATAGTTTATTTTGTTTTTTGCATTTGCTTTTCTTTTTGCATAACCAACCTTAATCTGGCATGGCTGCAAGTAGTTGTTTTTTAAGAGCTGAAACTACAATTAAACATCGAGAATACAGTGATATGACATGGGGGTATGACCAATCAAAAGGAAGAGAGTGTATCACAATGTACCTGTGAATTTTTATTGGCAACGGACACTCGGAAAACATGGTGTCAGATTGTTATTGTGGCCAATTTGGAAGTCGATAAAACCATCTTTTCCAAACCTTATACTCCCTGTTTGGTACTACTTTATTGTTGTGGTAAAAAGCGTACGTATTTCAAAGGGCAAAAAATTAACCACACTTAGGGTATTCACTGGCTCGTGTTCTTCATCATCATAAACTTCAAGGTCTTCAGCCCAAACTAACAATTTCTTCCCAAGTGTAGAGATGTAGTCCCTAACAGAGGCACGAGAGGAGAAAGACTTGATAATGGTATTATTATGGAGTAGAGTACAATCATGGGGTACAAAAACCCGATCGCCGTATGGTGATGAAATTGAGAGGAACGATTGAAAATTTTTAGCCACGGGGAATTTGGAGGCAGTTGAAGAAACAACAAACGGCGGCCAACGAATGGACTTTTTGCAGTCTATGTTCGTTGACCTATGCTTACAAAACAGAGGATTACCGATCGGAGAAGAAGTAGCCAACATTCTAAAGGATGATGAAATGACGGACGGCCAAACAGGGATGCCTAAACAAACTACTGTACTTGTAGGGAGAGATAAAAAGTGAAACACTCCTTATTTATATTGATGCCCCACCAACTTCTGCCACATCCATTGCACGATCACCCTTGAGCAGTTTAAGAGCTTGTTTACAGCTCATCATCAAAATTATCCCATGCCCCGTGCAATAGTAAACAATTTTTGGGCAGTGCCTACCACATCAAAGCACAATAAATAAAGAATCAAAACCCATAGGCGTAGAATTCTGGTTATCGTGTGTGATCAAGAATCCGTCTTCGTTGTACTCATCATAAACTGCAGGCAAATTCCTATCAACTGCTGGTAATGAAGAAGAAGAATCATTGTCTGAAAATATTTCATCCGGCATTGTTTGAAATTGCAAGCAACAATAACTCGCCATTTAACCAAGAGCTCTGATACCAATTTGATGCCGGATACGGAAAATGGGAAGGAACAAAAAGAAATGATAAAGGATGAAGCTCACCACCTAAGTAGAAACACCAATGGGATACATGAAATCACCACCCAAGGGGTCCAACAAAGGATACAGGGTCAGGGAATGCTCACCACTCAATGGAATCCACCAAAGAGATACAGAAACATAAAACTCGCCACCAATTGGAAGTCCACCAAAAGGATAAGAGTTAACAAGAAGATAAACTTCTCACAAGCCAAAGGCTAACTCAAAACATTCAATTTCCATTTCATTGACTAGATAGGTTTAAATAGATAACTTGGAACATCCCTCCAAGCTTAGGAAATGTAAATTTCAACTTCCAAGACTCCAAATTTAATAAACCAAATACTTTGACTACTAAAAACTAGAAAGACACAGAGAGAAATGAAAAGACACAAAATAAGTCTAAAAACTCATAAAAAGATATTGACCGCGCTTTAATTTCATATTAACCCTTGTTGTCTTCAACTTGCACATATTTTGAAGCGATGTGATGTCATATATGCTTTGTATAAAAAGTTGTACTTCATCCATCCCTTTGGTATAGTCGACTATTCAATTTTGGGTTGTCCCTTAATAAGTGTGTGTTTTGAAAAGTTAATGGGTTAAAGTTTGTACAATTACTATTTTGACCTTTTGAAAAAGTTAGTGGGTAAAGAGTTAAGGGGTATTTGCACTTACACCCCCTGTACTTTGCTCGATTTGCAAAGACACTCCTTCTACTTTTTGTTAGGCACTTACACCCATTTTAGAGAACCCAAATTTCACTTAGGTTCGGACTTTGACTTTCCTGATCAAATTTCGATGATCCGATCCGTCCAATGTGTTAGGAATGTGTTTTTAAAGGTACCCATGAAGAATTGGCAAAAAAAATAACCGGGAAGAACTTGATCCGAACATATATAGTTTTACAGAAAACTGCTTAATCCAAGCCCTTCACGGTCTTGTTTTTGGCTGATTCATGATGTGTACTCTTGAAAACACGTTCCCAACACATTGAACGGATCGGATCATCGAAATTTAATCAGGAAAGTCGAAGTCCAAACCTAAGCAAAATTCGGGTTCTCTGTAGGGGGTATAAGTGCCTAAAAAAAAGTATAAGGGGGTGTGTTTGCAAATCGAGTAAAGTATAGGAGGTGGTATAGGGGGTGTAAGTGCAAATACCCCAAGAGTTAATGGGTAAAAGTGGATGATAATTTTGGAAAGTAGAAGTAAAAGTTGATGTGAAAGGTATAAAATGGAGGTAACAGTTGATAAGAAAGGTGTAATGATGATGTCTTTTTAATAAGTTGGATTTACGAAGCAACACATTTAAAAAGAGACGGAGGGAGTACTATGTAGCCCTAACAATTTGGGCAGTTCTAGTTAGTTCCAAATCGAACCACTAGTTTACTGGTGTTCTGTTTGAAGAACTAGTTCGAGTTCAACCCAAAACAAAACAAAAACAAAGAATTAGTCCTTATTAGATTTGAAGTGATCTTTGGTTTACCATTGGAAATTGAGGTTGGCACTCCCCAATTTGATGTAGTGTCAAAATCTAGTCCATGTAGGAATTGATTTTAGCACTCCCCTATGTCAGTCGTGTGTAGATATAAGTAGAAAGTAGAGCTTAAGCAAATAAGAGTGAGTCATGTACTTGTACCTAACGTATGGGGATGTTTATATATGCGTTTTGAGAGAAAATTTTGGGTGCAAAGAAGATGCCACACACGTGGTGCCTGGCCGCGAGTCTCGATCATCCAAAAGAGTTTTAGACGGCTCAGATTTCACTCTCCCACTCTCCTCTCTCTCTCTCTCTCCCTCTAAAATCCAAACCGTCCAAAACACTTTTGAACGGCTGGGATGTGCGCTAGCTACCGTCACGTGGGTCGGCAGGCCCGGCATCCAAAATTTTCTTGCTTTTTGGAGGTAGAATCTCATTAATCGCATTAGGATTTGATCCTTGGATTTAGGAATGTTGATAAGGACGGCGCCAATCAGATCCTTTGGCCTGAGCTTCAATAATCCATTTAGAATAGAAATTCCCATAGGATTGTTTGGAGTTATCCTTGTAGAGATAGGAGGTGGCGCAAGAGAATCCTTACATGCTTTACGCTTAGAACCTCTTTACGGCGGTTACATGGTAGCAGGATCCTTCTAAAATGGGTGCACTCCCTAGACGGGAGCTCAATTGGAGCTCGCTCCCATCGAGACAGCAACCCTCTCCTAAATAGGATGGGAGCTTCCACACTAATCCTAAGGACGAAATTCTCACTTCTCTTTCCAAATATATGCAAGGGAGAAGAAAAAGAAAAAAGAAGTAAGAAAAATTTAGAACTTTTCCAATTCGACTACTTATCTACGTGTTTAGTCCATATATTTGGCACAAAAAAATCTATTGGGATGTCATTTCTCACTTATGTTTATATATATAAAATACTTATATACGCGCTTCCTTTGCAACTATAAAACATATGTACAATACATATAAATATATAGAAGTTTATTCATATTTCTTTATTTATTAAATGTTCCCTCGCCCCTCCCAACCTAGGGAGCCTCTACATACCCCCGCTCCCGCTCCCGCTTCGTGCAACCAAGGGCGGTTATTCTGATCACTGTAGTGAGTTCCGTGCTTGGCCACGTATGGTCCGAGCAGTTATCCGGAGAGCCGAGCATGTAACTTGTTCGTGGTCAGTTTATACTTTTCAGTTATACTCCGTTTCCAAGTACTAGTAGTAGGCAAGGAAGAGGAAACAAATTCGAATCTCAACTGGCAATGGCATTCCTCACTTTTCGTTACTAGATACTACATAGCACAAGTAATCAGGAAGAGGAAACAAATAACGCATTTGACGGAAGCATTACTAGTGGGAAAAAAATTTGTTCACCCTCACTATAATTTGTTGAAATGGTGTGGGATCCACCAAAAATGGTGGGGATCCCACCACAAAGTGATGTCATGCTTACCAAAAAGTGTATTGATTTTGTGGACCCCGCACCATTTCAACCAATCAGTGTGAGGGTTTTGTTCACCCTCTTTTGGTGAGGGTGAATAAATTTATTTTCCTAGTAGTGTCATAGTTACCAAAAAAATAAGGCTATAAATACCGCAAAGCCTTACCACGTCGTTTACTAATATACTTACTCTGTAGAAAGGAAATAAGGACTATGACTGAACCACTTTTTTGGCGTGTACCTACCACAAATTATACCATTAATTAAACTAGATTTGTCCATGCCACCTTAAACTCTTCAAACTTATCCAAAATAAATATATTTTGGAGAGGGGTAATTTTCACTGACCTCCCCTGAGGTTTCTAATGCAGAGACCTCCCCTGAGTTTTTGAAATTACACTGACCTCCCTTACTTTACAAAATATTGTCTAGATTCACCCATTCCGATAAAAACTAACACTGTTAGATTTTACTATTGATTGACTGAAATACCCTTGGATATTTGGTGAACTATACAACCAAGTCTTTCTTTTTTTTTTTTGCATTTCTATTTTCGTTGGCGTTTCAATTTTTAAATAAAATCAGACTTATTATATAGTGCAGAATTTAAATAATTGCTTGCACATTCTTTATTTTGCTAATTACTAATATTCAGTATATAAATTAGTTTTGTTACGAAAATTTATACTCTTTTATCTCTTGCATGTATCCTTCTAAATGAAATGCACATGTATCCTAACTCATTATAACAAAAAATAATTGTCTTCGTTTTTTAATGACTTATTTTGTTTATATTGTCAATAATATAATATAATAAAAAAGTCGCAATAATTTTTTATGTGTTAGATTAGGTATTTACACATGCCTTTCATTTCTCAAAAGACAAGTAAGAGAGAAAAATAATAGACCCTGATTATCCAAATATCAAATGCATAAGTAATCCTATAAGTTCACACAAATGTACAACTCAAGTTTAATTTTGTTTGGACATTAAATTGCAGATGGGAAGTTGAATGATCAGATGAAGTCCTTCTTGATCATTTTTTATTGATGATTCCTCGCGTGAACCCTTAAAAATACATTTTAAACACATCTGACGACGGTTCAGATCATTAAAATTTGATCAAGAAAATGAAGGTGTGGACAAAGTCTGCATTTGAAGGGTGAGGACTGGATCCGTGGTGTATATATATATAGTCCCGATCCATTGATGGATCCCTCATGGCCATTTCGTGCGACCTCGTGGATCAAGATAGAATCTCAACGATCTGAACCGTTTAATGTGTTTAAAACGTGTTTTTAAGGGTCTGCGCGAGGAATCACCCAAAAAAAAAAACCGTGAAAGGCTTGATCCGAGCCATTTTCATTAACAACTGTATATGTACCCTTTGATTGGGAAATTAAATAAATCTAAACTTTTTCCCAATTATTTTGTGCCTAAAACAACGAAGTTGAGGGCTTAAGTGGTGTACCCTTGTATACCCTGGTTTTTGTGCCCAAAACGACTTAATTTGGGGCGCCCTACAACCCTTTAGTGCAGTTGTGCACCCTAGATTTCAAACTGATAAATTAATTTTGGGTCAACCATTACTCTTCCATAGTTATCATAGCGGTTATTGAAGAGTATTTCTCCATTGAAAATTATACTTCCGATGGTAATTCTGAAAAAGAAAAAACATGAAAAAGCTACAAAAAGGGAAACACCAAGTTGAAGTCGTGCTCTCCTATATACATTAATATACTCCCTTGTCCGGATTTGTTAGTCCATTTTGGGAGTTAGTGTCATTTTCAAATGATTGGATCTTATAATTTATAATGTTAAATGTTAATGCAAAAATTATTTTTGATCGGGCCAAAACTCCAATGCATAAAATGCTTGTAATAAAATGCTTGTAATAGTACAAGCATTTTATGCATTGGAGTTTTGGCACAATCAAAAACAGTTTTGGCATTATCACTACCCATGTTTTATGTAATTTTAAAAACATTGTCTTATAGAACTAATCGAGATCAATCCAATAAGATCTATATTAGATATATAATTACTTACCAATTTAAAGATATCACTAATTTTTTGTCCGTTGGACAAATAAATCGGGACGGAGGGAATAGAAATTAGAGGAATAGACGAAACAGGTTTTTTTTTTCTAGCTTTTATGTTTGGTTACGGGACAGCAACCGTTGATTGTAATGCGTGACCCCAAAGGGTATTTCACTTTTCTTTTCTTTTCTTTTTTGAACTGCAAAAGGGTGAGAAGGGTCGACTAGAGTAGCAACCCCCATGGGCGTGACCATTGGGTTTCCCGACCCATTGTGGAATGTCCGGTTGAGTCATAGCTACTGTCCGGATAAGACAAGTCATCACCACTACACCACCTAGGTGACTATCCACACAAGTGCATGGGAGAGATTTGAACCTGGGTGGTCCATGCACAAGGAGAGAGGAGAATCTTATTCCACTCACTTTGCCCAACTAGGTTATCACCTCAGTGGTATTTGATTCACTTTTCTTTACTTCAAGGATTAGGGAAAAATTCGCATTCAGATGAGAAAACAAACAGGCACGTGTACATATCAAATTCCACAATGCAAACACAAATAACAAATCAGACTTACAGTAACTGAAGCCTCTTCTTCCTCCTCCTCATCATCCTCCTCAAGGTCGCAGTTTTCAGCCCAATCTATCATTGTATGCCCTAACGAAGAAACCAAATCTTGGATAGAGCACGACTTAGATGAAGTAATCGGAGAAGATCGAGACAATGAGCACAAGACCATACGATTGGGGAATTTTGCGGTGGAAGGGTTGGGTTTGTTGGTATCACCAAGTTCATCAATGACCGACAACTTATTAGACTTGCAGAGGAAAGGAAGACTACAAGTGATGATCCGGGAAGAAGACATAGTTTCGGAAGCAGGGAGGGAAATTCTGCCCACTAGTGTGCTCACCTCTGCGACACCCCATTGTTGTATTGGGTTTTGTGCATTAATTGCTTCCACCGCTAGGGCTTAGTTTGGGAAAAAATTCAGTGCGACCACATGGTGCCAAACACGTATCTCGGTTGTCCAATTGGCCGGTCTAGATTTCTTCCGCTCTCACCTCTTACTCTCTTTAAAATTTAGGTCATCCAAAAGTATTTTGAATGGCTGATGTACACTCAGACACCACATAGTAAAGTGCACGCTCAATACAGAAAAATTTCTCCTTAGTTTGCCCACCAATCAAGTGCAAAAGAAGTCCATTGCAAAAAAGAAAAAAAAAAGAGAATTTCGAAAAAGCTTATGAACTTTGACCGCAATGCTTCATAAACCTCTAAACTTTATTAAATATTAATTGAACCTCCAAACTTTACATATTTGCTTTACTTAGGCCCACATCGTCTGTGTCCGTCAAACGATCCGAACCGTCCAATAATTTTAGATTAATTATTTTTGAGTAGTTTGGTGTAATTTCAGCCTAATCGGTTATGTATACGTAATTGATATAAGTCGTTTAGTTTTTCATTCAGAATTCAGGCCCTATAATCTGAAAGAATTTTGAAGAAAAGTTACACAATTCTAATGTTTGATACATATCGATATCTGATCAAGATAACTTTTTTAATAAATACTCTTCATAACAATCCCTAAATATATACGGTCAGATCAAGACAAATATGGCTACATTCTTTACAGGGTACACATGTCACATTTTAAGTGGAATTAGATACCACATCAGCACAATTAATGGAGCAAACATCCAAGTCAGCATATCCCGTAAGTTATTTAACAAAGTGAGACATAAGAAGTAATTTTGAAAATAGAGAGAAAGTTTGAGAATAAAATTGATTTTTTTAAAATTTGGGGATTAATGAGACATTGAAAGTAAAAATTGGGGGGTATTTTGAAAATTTTCCTTTCAAGAATTGGAAGAGATCTCTCGAATGTTATCCAAAAATATATTCTTTTACTAAATATATAAAGCACATGGGAACTATATATGAGAAAACATTCTTTACACCGGTGTAAAGAATGTTGTCCCTGTATATACAGCTGGTGCAAATTCAACAAATCATCCAACCGAATTGAATCATTAGTTGTGAATTCAGAGCATTGAAATTAGTTGAACTCGATCATTACTCTTCTTTGCTTTTGTTTTTTTGGTCATAAATTCGAGCTTTACTCGATTGTAGTTGTCGAATCATTAGCTCAGTAGTTTTATGACCTGATTAATGGGTGTAACTAGTCCAATCAATTCGGCTTCATCAACTAATAACTCCAAATTTTCAGGTGATAACTGCATACAGCTCCTTGAACAAAAATCAAGTAAAGTTTTGCCTATTCTTTTTTGAGATTTACTTATTATGTTTTGTGATGACAATTATCTGGCTGCAATTTTAGATCTAAAAGTCTGAAAGTTTCCTATAGCTCAAGTGACGTCAATTGATAACTCACGGAGTCAAAATTAGCTACACCAGTCTACAACACAGAAATGACCATATTACGAAAAGCCAAGAAGACAATCAATGGTTGTAATCTATTTTCATGATTTCATCACCATCCGACCATCATGTATAATGTACTTGATTAGTAGGAAACTACATTAAATTTTAAATGAACACAGGAAAATATGTTTCTAGCAGCCAAAAAAAAAAAACCAAAGTGAACCACCCAGTACGAAGAACCTCTATGACTCATCTGTTTGAAGTGAAAATGGGCGTCAAAGGTAGAAATCTGTTGGGTAAGCAGATCACGACTTGAAATCGTTAGTTGTTCAGAGCAGAGCTTTTTGAATGCTTATATGTTGACACGCTTTTACCGTGTAAAAAATATTTACCTTGCAAAACACTAGGCTTTTTACAGATACTCACACACGACCCAATTCTCTGGCCAACAAGGTGAAGTCGTTGATATGGTGGAAATGAGAGAAAGAGGTTAGGTAGGTAAAGGTTGCCATTTAAGCAAATCACATAACAGAGACATCAGATATGAGAGAGGCAGGGACCTACATTTGTTGATCCGGGATACTGATAAATTATTATTTGCTCTTGGAATACCGCCCTTGGTACTTTAGATGTCTTTTCCATCACACATTCGTATGGCCTCCAACACCAACGGTGGTTCCCACACAAATGTGTGATAGAAGAGACCCTGAGCACTTTATGCTCCAGAAGCACTGAATAATCCCGAAGCATCTGAGTAAGCATGCAACTCAAGAGAAGAATGTGTAGAATAATAAAGTCCATGAAACACATGGTGCCCTTGATATAACGAAGAATCCGGAGTACTGCAGCATAGTGAGTGGAACGAGGAGCAGATAAAAACTGGTGAACAACATAGGCTATATCAGGTCACCCACCTATTAATAATAAAGAGTCAAAACAGACTCAAACAAGGCCAGACCCTTGAGCTTGACTGGAGTGGTTTGCAAGTTGTTACCGTTGTTTGGTGAGGTTTTGAGTTGGTGTTTATGGAGGAGCCTCGAATGTTCGGTTGTAATTTAATTATTAATTGAACACGAATGTACTCTAATCATGCTCCATTTTGATTCTCAAACTGAAAGATTTGGATTTGAGTCTCTAAATTTATAAACTCGTGGGATCGATCAGCAAATTTATTAATCTTTGAAAAAAGAAAACAAAGATTAAACGGATCAAGGCAAAGCAGCAAAAGCCAACCAAGATCCAAGACCCGGGAAGGCAAGACGCCAGTATTATTATCAACATTAATTGGCAACAGAACTAGCCAGATAACCCCTTCTTACACACTAGCTTTCAGTGACATACATGGAGATCCAATACTGATTTGCAAATAGAAACAAACACACAAATCGTTATTTAGGGTGGTTAATATATAGCTCACCGCACTCATGTACGAGCATCAGAAATCCCAAGCAATAAGTAGACATATATAAACACAGATACAGAGCTAACTAAGGAGTAAAACTTAAAAGATGTGGTGGTGCTTCTTTCCATGGGACTCTTCCTCTTCTTCCTTAGCCTCTTTCTTCTCATGATGCTCGTGGACGACATAGCCTCCCGCTGCAACTGCAGCAGCAGCTGCAATTTCTTCCTCTAGCTTGTGCTTGTGAGCATGCTCTGGATCTTTCTTTTCCTTGTGCTTCTCATGCTGCACAATTGTTTCACTTCGTGAGACAAGTATATATCAACCCAAATAGTAAGACAAAGTATGTCACAATTTTTGTGAACTATTTCCACCAGGAGACTAAAAGGAAGGACTTTAAGTGTAGGTATAGAAGAAGAAAGAAAGTAATAGCAAATATTATGGACTATAATGTGGCTTATAAAATTTACGGCCAGTAACGTATATGTTCACATCAAAATTGATCTACACCATTTTACTTCTTAAATTTGTGGTGAGTTTTCTCTAGGGCCCAATTGAGGTCACTACGGAGTGTAATGACTTGGGTCACTGCGGAGACCCCAAGTCCAAGGATGACACCGGTCACACAAATAAGAATAACTCAAACAAAGTAACGTGGACATACAAACTTTTGTACGTATATATTAGTAATACTCCATATGTGTGTACGTATATATAACACGTAGAAGCAACATTCTCCACCAAAAAAAAAAACCAAAGTAGTGGCAGAGCACTAATTAATTACCAAGGCAAAGGCTGCAGCTGCGCCGGTACCAAGCTCACCAAGGTGCTCATGATGCTTGTGCTCCTTCTCTTCCTTCTCATAATCAGGTGGGGTGTTATCCTCCTTTTTTTCGTGGTGGAAGAGGCCGTGGTGGTGCTTCTCTTCAGCCATTTCCCGTGGTGTGGTAACTAAAAGTTAGTGGACTCTGTAAACTTAAAGTGATCGAGTTATATGGAAAAGTGGGTGTGTGTAGGATTTTAATGGATGGTGTTATTTATAACTGATTGGTAAGGCTAATAGGGTCCTCGTGGTCCAGGTACAAATAAGCATATACCGATGGTATCAAAATAATTGTGCATAGAACAATCATACTGCATCACGGGACCAAGTCTCATTCTTCCCTCTTCATGTAATAGATTAGGAATGACGAATGACAAAAAGAAAAAAAAAAGAAGAACATATAATACTATTAGTTGAATGGGAGGAAAAAGGCAATATTGTAATCTTGGGATTAATTCACCTAACTTTCCATCAATTATCTGCAATTCAACCTTACCATATATATCATATATAGGATAGGACGACACTACATAAACAAGTTAGACATACATATCCACTTCAATCTGAATGGGCCATTGCAGTACTGATTGCAGTCACCCTCATTACATTGCAACCGCAGCATTGCCTATGCAATATTTGGTTCACATTTGCGCACAAATGAACAAATAAATAAAGAGGGAAAAAAAATCCCAAAATCAATCTCTGTGTCGGCCATTTTGTGAATTGATGGTTACTTTGATTAGTTAATGCACAACCCATTCAAGTTTTTTCAATCTACAATTGCACAAATAAACGCACAATAAAGTCACAATCTAAGAAAATAAGTACTTTTCTCTCAAAGGCCAATGGTTAGGTTTTTCCTGATAATCAAAGTGTTCCTTTGCTCAAATGTGAGAGTGGGAGAGATAAAGAGAGGGCACCCGGGATGCTGGTGAGCGCCCCTAGTAAGCGCATTCGGACTGTCCATCTTGACAATCGACGGCCAGATTTTTCTGTGGAAGAGTCCAAAAATATTATGGACTCTTCCATTGAAAAATCTGGGCCGTCCAAAACACTTTTGGACGGCCCGGATGTGCTCTCTAGGGGCCGCTCACCAGGAACCCCTCTTCCAAGAGAGACATGGCACTTTGAATTTAGAATTTTGGAACTTCCTTTTTTTAATCTGGAATAGCTCAATGCTCCATTTTGTTAAAAAGTAATGGAACCACAAAAAAAAAAAAAAAAAGAAAGATCAGAAGTGAACCAAGTTGGGCAAGATTGTAATGATTTTAGATTTACTTGGGGCAAGATACAAACAAGAGAGCATAGAGTCTTGAGGCAAAATTATCAAAAGGTCCAAAAATCTATATGCATGTCTGTAGGAAATTTTAATCCAGTGGGGTCAGCGAACCCCCCTTGCCACTATGTATGTCCGTCTCTGAAAGAATCCAACGTGGTAGCGTACAGACAGACATGCACTGAAAAAATAACTAAATTTAACGGTCATTAGTGAGCTGGTTTGCCCCGTTCTAAGTTGAAGAGGAGTTACATTATTAGGATTGACGACAATGGACTACTACCCTATGTGGCGATGCTTTGAACCAAGGAATGGATTATTTTACGGGATAGGGTTCGATTTACAGTAAACATGTCTCTTACCTGCTCTGCGTTGATGGTTTTTCATATGTTTGGAACCCCTAGTATTCACTTCAATATGTTGGGAAAAATCGAACGATAAATCTACAGTACAATTTCATTTATACGGAATACAGAATTATAAGACATTTATTGAAATAACATAATACATAAACTAGAAATCGAACTGGAAAACCCGAACAGAGTCCATAGTATCCTTAAAACAGATTCGCCACCTACCAAGGGTGTTGTAGATAAATCGGCATCTGTTTACCATGATAAAATGGCTGAACCACGAATGTCTGTTGCCCCGGGAGTCCCTCTGTCTTCCCCGATATCATTCACAATTCTCCAACACAATATCTCCTTTTTTAGGCGGCCTCACTTGGAGAGACAAAGGCTGATAGAGGTGCACTTTTAAGCCCCACCATCCATTTTCTAGAGCTCGTATTAGGCTAATCTATCATCAAGTTTGTGAAGTTTCTTCACCCACAGTATGCCTTCATATTCTTCTAAGTTATTTGTTCTGAGACAGAAAAATGGGAGAAGGTATTGCTTGAAGATTACAAAAAATCGATGCAATGAATGATCTTTTGTTTTTGTGGTTCTTTTGGAACGATCATTTGGTTAAGGTTTTTGGCATTGTTTTCTCTCTTTTTCTTGTCTTTGTTTCCGGAGAATTTTGTTGCATGGCGTGTTCTTTTTCTTAACTAGTTATAGAAATAACGTACTTTAGATTTTAGGTAGGGCACTGGGGCTATGTTGGATTTGTGCATGCATTCTTCTTACTCTGCAGGGATGAAAAACATGGAGTAATCATGTTTCCAGTGGAATTGGTTGTCTAATATTGTCCAAAAATATACCCTTTTGATAAAAAGAAACACCTGGGAACTAAGATACAAATATATATACAGCTTGTGCAAATTCAACAAATCATCCAACTGCATCGAATCATTAGTCGTGAATTTGAATAATTAGCTCAGTAGTTTCATGAATCCGATTAATGGGTTGTATAAACAAAGCCACCAGCTCCTCATAATCTCAACAATTCGGCTTGAGTTAGTTGTTTTACCTTGCTTGGGAGAGCTCGTTAATCTCCACTGGGTTTGTGCTGTACTTGTAGTTGAATCTTTTAGTCGTCGTTTTTTTTAGGACAGTAATTCTTTGCAAAGTCCTCTGTCGGCTTCTACGAATTCCACTGCGATGGTGCTCGTTCCATCAAGTAAGCATATTGTCATTGCTTTTAACATTTTGTGGTAGTTCAGTGCGGATCCGACTCTAACATTTTGTGGTTTAGCGCTTAATTGTTGTATCCGGGATTTATTGATAATCCCCTCCCCTATTCAGGCCATCCTATTGTACTCTGGATATTGTATTCAGCTTATTTTCAGCTTTGCAAATGAAATTCTTGTTTCTCAAAAAAAAATGCTTATATTCCAAATTTTAGGTGATAACTGTATACAACACTTTGAACAAAAATCAAGTAAAGTTTTGCCTTTCTTTTTTTAGATTGACTTATTATGTTTTGTGCCGACAATTTTAGTCCCAATATACAAAATTCTGTCTGTAATTTTAGAACTAAAAACCTGAAAGTTTTCGATACGAGTAGCTTTAATTGAGAACCCACAGAGTTAAAATTAGCTTCGCCCGTCTACAACACATAAATGACCCATATTACGAAAAGCCAATATGTCAATCAATATATGGTTGTAATCTATTTTCATGATTTCATCTCCATCAGACCATCTTGTATAATGTACTTGACGTAGAAAACTATGTTATACTGGGAGATTGTCAATAGAATATGCCTTTCAAGTTTTAAAATAACTCAAGAAAAAGTGTTTCTAGCAGCCAAAAAAACCATAGAGAACCTAACTCAAGAAAAAGTGTTTCCAACAGCCAAAAAAACCATAGAGAACCACCGGAGAACTGCTAAAAGAATGAAAACTGTCTCAACAATTGCAAAGAATATACCCTAAAGATATCCATGGAAGTCCTTGATTTCCCTCGGCATCTTCTTGTCACCCATGTTTTTTGAACAGTTGCTACCGTCGTAAGAGGGCCAAAAGAAGGACCAGGCACTACCGCCACACTTCCACCGTAGATTCCATAGACTGCCGAAAAGTTGCTCACAATCTCCCAGGGTTGTTTTATCATCGAGTTCCTCATCTCCGTAAGTAAGCATCTGCAACTCACAAGGGATTCCACACCTTTCTTCGACTTTCATCTTCGCCTTATTGATGTCGTACCAAGGTTTCAAATCCACCTTAGTCAAGTCCCCGTGCACATCTCTCACATTGATCTGAATCAAACAATCCAAACTGAGAATCAGCCCTGATTCAATCTCGAATTGAGCAAGAAGTTTGTTGCCACTTTGACTAGCTTCATCAAGGAAGAGATATGGTTGCCCGTGTATCTTCTCAATCTGCTCTAATGGTATCCGATTCATAACATCATCAAGGTTATCAAAACTCTTAGCTTCAATGATTATAGGCTTATTGTCCTCCTCCTCCTCCTCCTCTACCTTTTGGTTGCAGAAATTTAGGTATATTTGCGTAGTCGTTTGTCGTATTATCATAAGCACAGATGATCCCGGGCCAATTCCATAGTGCTCTATAGTCTTCCAGTCCTCTAACATTTCATCATCATAGAAGAGATTTTGATGACAAATTAGTATTTCACTTGCACTCTCAATTATAACCTTGACATCGAATATTGTGTACCATGGCATCACAAGGATCGATATATGTCCTGCATTATGTGCAACCGACACGAACAAGAATTGCTTTTCAACTCGACCTTCGTGACGAGCTCCAATGCCACCATAGATTGTTGAATTCTTTCTCCTGTCTTCATCAGCTCCAATGATGGCATAGATTGTCGAATTCCTAATGATATTGTAGCTTTGCAGGCTTTTGGAATTGTCAAGAGGCCTTGTTCCGTAAACCAACGTTTGAGAAAAAACTGATATGCCCGTTTTCTCAAAGAGCATATGCTTAATATCGTCAACGATGTAGTCACGGCATACTTTGAGCTCAAGCATTGTGTCCGCCGCTGGTACCTTAATGTACAACTTCAAAAAAGACCCCAATAACCAGATTACTGACTTATCTTTCATCTCGTAAGACCCAAGAGTTTTCTCGTCGTCAAGCTGAGGTGTGTTTTTACCGTGAAACAATCGAACCGGGTATATCCCCCAAACTTCCCCAATCTTCTTCTTGATATCAAGTACGGTCTGTAGAGAAGACACAAAAATAGATTCTTCGCACACCCGATCACAATCACGTAAGACTATCTCAAACTTGTCTTTGATACGGGACACAAAAATAGATTCTTCACACACCCGATCAAAATCACGTAAGACTATATCAAAGTTTTCTTTGACACGGACATGAGTCTTGGGTTCTTCCATCAGCACGCAAAATGGAGACTCCACGTCGAAATGACCATTCGTAAATGGCCTAGCATCATCCTCAAGAAGCTTTCCGCCACGACTTAGGGCAATTAATTCCCATGGAAATCCACATTTGCTCCCCATCACCGTCTTGATGTCCCTCACGGTAAACCAAGGTTCCACAAAATCAATCACACCCATCTCCCAGTCGGGCATCCTCAAAGTAATCTTCAGGGGATGACCAAGACCGGCTGAAGCACTAAACTCAAACGGGGCAACGAGCAAGTAGATATAGGTGTAATTGTTGATGTTGTAGTTAGCCAGTTGCTTGTCCTTTTCGACGAGTGGCTCCCCGTTGTAGATGAGAAGTAGCTGGTTTCTTGGGATGCCTACACGCAATGTGATAGCCGTCTTGACGTCCAAAATGGTATCAGAACTCAGTTTTGGAATTTGTAGGGTCTTGTTCTGATAAGATGGTATCCTGATTTTCAACTCCAGTGTGGATGAAGAAGCCATTGATGAGCTACTACTGTTTACCTTCTCTTTGGTGTTTTTTCCGGTCAGAACTTCAATATCAACTATCATACCTGAAAAAGTATCAGTAGAAATACTATATAAAAGAAGATTTGAGGAAACAAATAAACTTCATCTGGCCTAACATTGGGGGGTTTTGCTTCTTATTGTTTTCTTCTTATTTTTATCTTTTTTGCACCTATTGATTCCAAAACAAACAGAACGTGAACAAAACATTTCAACAAGGATTTGCTGATGACAAAAATAGGGGCTATCTATGTACGGAATGGGGATCCTGTAGTGCGGAGCCGCATTATATCTGAACTGCTGATCCCACAATCAATAGTCTTAGTTTCATCTCGGCACCTGCATGATCTCAGCTGTTGCCGAGATGAAATCCGAGCCGTTGATTACCGAGATCAACTCGGATGTCGTGCTACGGAGTTGTAATGCGGATCCGCACTACAAGATCCCCGATGATCATCTGTGTACACATGTTTATGTGGGTAACGCATTCGGAACAATTCAATGCACGTGGGATCATTATTTTGCAGAGTTTACGTGCATCAAACGGTACGTAGAATTGCTCACGAATCACGAAAATAAGGTAAAAATTAGTGTTGTTTTAGGTTTATCTCATTTTTTCAAATTGGAACATATTTTTAAATTTTTTGAATTCCATCACCTTGAAAAAGTTAGTCCAATCTAAACTAAACGACGAGTAGGAATGGATGATCAGAAGAAAACAATTAAAACAACAATGGACAACAAAATTAAAGGAAAAGGAAGAGAATACAATTTGCCGAACCTGGAATGTGCGATTAGGGTTTTCGGTCTTGTATGGAAGTTGATTTAAAGGGAATTTGGAGTCCAAATTGGATTAAAATACTCATATGCATTAGGGTTTAGTTGCTTTAACCGACCATCACTTACTATTCGAGGAATCCGAGTTAAACCTATAAAAATCTAGTGCATATTTTATGCCAATTTACCTAAAGGACTTTTTCGATTTTCTTAACTTATTTACCAATTTTAATGGGGCCCCTTTAAGTTTTTTTCCTTGAATTTTACCCTGAAATTGCCGTTGGTCAGAAAATCTAAATAAAAGGAAATTTGATAGATTTGGAATCTTGTATTCGCTAGGATACATATTGGTCTTTTCACAGCTTGAAAGTGATGATTGGAATAGTACGATTAAAACCGCAATAGAAAAGGGAAGAGAAGAAGCACTCACAAGAAAAACAATTTGCTGAACTTGAAATTTGCGATTTGAGTTTATAGGCTTTTGCATTAGGGTTTAGGTAGCGCCGACTCCTCTATTTGAAGTGAATTAGAGTCCAAGTTTAACCCAATACAAAATCTGGCGGATATTTATGCAAATTTACATAAAAGACTTTTCCTTTAGGTAAATTCGCCAGTAAATTGTACTCTAAATTTTAAATGGAACCCTTGGGCATTGCCTTTTCATTTATTTGCCCTTCACCTCTAGGAAATTGCCTTTGGTTAGCGCAAAGATACACATTGGGTTTTCGCAAGAATTAAGAGACTTCTTTCAAAGCTTGAAAGCCAAGGCATGTACTATAATCAAAGAAGAATTCAATTAAAACAACTAAGTTTAAATGAAAAAGGGAAGAGAAGAACTCACCAAAAAATAATTTGCTGAACCTAAAATTTGCAATTCGGGCATATGACCTTCCGTCTAACTTGATTCGAAAAGGAATTTGGAATCCGATTTGAATCATAATATTCATATGCATTAGGGTTTAGATGGCACTAACTCCTCTGCTAAAAGTGAATATGGAGTTTGAATTTAACCTTGTCAGAAAATCCAAATTAAGGAAAGTTTTGTTTATTTGGAATCTAGTATTCGCAAGGATACACATCGGGTTTTTATTTTGTTACATTGTACGAATCATATTGGGATACATATCACTTATCTTAATATACGTTTGATGGAGAGTAGGAGTTTCTAATGTTTAGTTGGATAAGATATTGGAAGAGGGAGAAATATTTAAGACAAGAGCAGGGAAGAAGAGTATTTCTTTTACACTTACACTCAAAAGAAAATTTGGCTTGTGATAAAATAGTTAGAATTCATCCTTGCTTATACTACTCCATGGAAGGCTCTAATCCAATGATATTTTCATATAAGATAAACTTTGAAATAGATTCTAGAATTACACATGTGATTAATTCTCCCAAAAAAATCTAGATACTTCACACATATTCTAGAGCTTCTAAAAGCTAGATATTCTAGAGTTTCTAGAAAATAGATATTTATATCGCATTCAATAATTTGTTTCATCTTTGGGCTTTTGCCAATTGTGCTTGTTGGACTTTAAGTTCTTGTGCCAAATTATTAAATTTAGTTTATACTTCAACAACTTTAACCATAATTAATATACACTTAGAAAGTAATTACACCTAATAGCACCAACAAACTATGCTTACATTTAAAAAAAAAATTAAGTTCCAACATTTTTTGTCCCTCAATTTTTTGCTTCCTTAGTTATGGAAGAAAATAAAAGCCTTTACATGAATCAAGCAAAACAAACTCGAATTATGATTTTGTATTCTATACGCACTACATTGAGATTGAATTTCTATCAAATGGTTTGAACGTCGCCATAATTAAATCAAACAGCTTAGATTAAGAAAAGTTTGACTTTTTTCCAAGAAGTAATCGTTGGATATGTACCGTATCAGGAACGCGTAGGATACACGATCGTATCTCAGGATTTCTATACAAAAAGGATACATAGTGAGATAGGTATCGTTTTTCAAAGGAGATCATACGAATTGTAGGATACGTATCATGTATTATGTATCGTAGGTTTTTAATAGCTATGGTTTTAATATTAGAAACATTTTTTTTAAGTACTTCAATTATTAGTTGATCAAGCAGTGCCGGCCGGTTGGATTGGTTTATGGTGATGGTAGAGAGCGATTGTTTGTGGCTTAGTTGGGTGTCTTTTAATTCACTTCCTGTGGATTAGATATGACTAGGCATGTATTCAATTAACTACATTGGCAATGAAGAAAAATCAGAGGGGTTGGTTTGGCTATCATCTTTTCCTTGTTGCAACTTACATCTATACATGCAATCATGCATGCATCTGATTCTTCGTGTGTGAAGAAGTACATGCCTAAAGCATTGAGAGGTTAATCAGCAAAAGGTAAAGGTGTTGTTGTGGTGGAGCATTGAGTTCTAACCTATTTGTGCAAGGTGATTCGAACCAATACGACATAATAGTCGGGATGTTGTATCCTAAAGGGGACAAGTCATTCGGGAGTTATGCTGAATCTCTTTAAAGAAGAAACTGAGATATCCGCGCCCCCGTCCGATATTTTGTAAATCCAATTATTTGGAAAATTTGTAATATCCATTGTGATTCAATTTATATGTAAGTGGATATGTGTAATCATTGAGATTCATAATGATAATGGATAAGGTGCTCTGGAGTAGGGAATTTGGCTAATTAAACCAAATATGTCCGAACCACGTAAAATCTGTGTGTTCTCGTCGTTTAATTTGTTGGCTCAAAATTAAGTTTTGGTAAGAAACACAAAAAAAACTAGGATGCATAATGCATCGGGTATTGCAAGAATTAAGAGACTTCAGCCAAAGCTTGAAAGCCAAGGTGTTCAATCTAAACTAAACAACGAGGAGAAAAGCATGGATGATCGGAAGAACACTATTAAAAATAGCAATCGGAAGTAAAATTAAATGGTAACGGAAAGAGAAGGAGAACTCACCAGAAAATACTTTGCCAAACCTGAAATTTGCATTTGGGATTTATGGGTTCCAAACAGCTTGATTTCAAAGGGACTTTAGAGTTTGAGTTGAGTTAGAATACTCATATGCACTAGGTTTTAAAAGATCTGCAAATTTTTGCCAGGTCTTTTTATCTTATGGGCCGGATTAGTAGTCCCTTTGGATTCATAGTTCAAACCCTTTATTAGTTCCAATCCCAAGGGCTATTCTTTTTTAGTCCAATCCCAAGAGCTAATATGGTTATCAAACAGGGCCATAAAAAGACTTTTTTCTTTTTTGTGTAACTTATTTGCTGATTATTTTAACACAAAATTTTAATGGGGCCTTGAATTTTAGACTTTTTTTTTTTTTGCCAGAAGAAAGATTTCCATAAAACCAACAAATCAAAACTTTGTATTGGCCTCCAACCCTTGCAAATTGCCTTTGGTCAGAAAATCCAAAATAAAAGGAGATTTGATTTTATTTGATTTTTGCCACACAAGTGTTGTACTATATTTGTAGAAATAGATTAATTAGTAGTTTAGTACGGCAATCCAACGTTGTCCCATTTGGAAATAGTGTCCCAAATTAAGGTAGGAATTTTTGGGTACTAGCTATCCATGCCGAGCACGATCTCAATCATCCAAAAGTGTTTTGGGCGGCCTAGATTGATTTCCTCTCTCTTCTTTCACCCGACCACTCTCTCTCCTCTTTTTCTCTCTCCTCTTCCGAACCGTTAGATCGCGTTTTGGACGGCTGAGATTGCCGAGCAGATACCACGCACCGAAAAAAATTCAGCAAAGGTCTTGCATCTACTTTTCAGCAAAGGTACATAGGGACTAGGATTAATAATTTTGGTTTCCAATCAAATCAGGTCCCTTATCTCTGTAAATCTTGGCCATTTTTTTTGTACATTACATAGTTTGGTGATGGGGGAGACTGTAGTGCGTTATAGAGAGAGTGAGAATGACACATAACAAGTTTTTATATCTGATGGTAAGGCCCCGTTCCGCTAAAAATAAACCGTATTTGTTTCACCTCAAAAAATTATTCTATTCCACTAACAAAAAACTCCCCAAAAAAACTGGTTTTGTTTTAACTCTAAAACCACCATGTTCCACTAAAACTGGTTTTTTGGTTTATTCATTTTGTCTTTATTCAAATTTTTTTCGCAAA
>JAXBDA010006090.1:0-21876 GCA_036023075.1 Gaultheria prostrata | reverse complement strand
TCTCTCTCTCTCTCTACATTTCTGTATCTCTCTACCTCTGGCTCTCGTTTTCTTGTAATTCAGTTACCAAGATTCATCAATAAGAACACCATTTCTGTCAAACCCACAATTACACAAGTTCTATCATAGATATAGGAGTTTACTGATTCGATTGTTCAATGCTTAGACCTTACAAACTTCGTGTGGGCTTGTAAATTTGCCAACTTTAGAGCGATTTGGAAGTCAAAATTGAAGTCACATGTGGCAAAGACAGTGACAATCTAAGATTTCACAGATTTACCTTCCACTGTAGCCAATTGATCAGTAGAGGAAAGAAAAAGGGAAAGAAGAAAGATTTTACCTTCCTCTGGTGCCAATTCGAAGGAGAGGCTTCGTCTGAGTCTGCTGTTCGACGGCAATTGACGACCTCGTGACCATGAGTTTGCGGCGGCGATTGGCGGCTGGAGTAATCAAGGAGGGTAGAGCTGATACGGAGCTGGTGCTGAAATTACCATTGGGGGTCCGAACATTTATGGGGAAGATCTGAGTTTGATTCAGCGCTGAAATGGTTTCCATTGCAGCAGAATGGAGAGAGAGAGAGAGAGAGAGGGAGGGAGAGAGACTTTGGGGGAGAGATTTATCTTCTAGGTACAGATAGACTAGTTCGGTGCCCTTTCCAGTTATCCTCCACCTCAGCTACAAATCGTGCCATGTCAGCACGATAAATTTGAAAAATGCGAGACCAATGCAACGAGCCTAGTCGAGTTTTAGAGTGTTAATCGGAATTGCTCTGAATCTGGAATCAAACAATGTTGGCGATGTATTAATGGGTGACGGTTGGATGATACAAGAAGGAAATTCTGTAAAGCCAACAGGAAAAATTGCTCAGATATCCAGTGAGGATTATTTGGGTTGTGTTATAAATGCCCCGGCTAAACCTATTGATGGCAGAGGTGAAATTTCATCTTCTAAATCTCGATTAATTGAATCTCCCGCTCCGGATATTATTTCTCAACGTTCCATATATGAGCCTATTCAAACGGGGTTTATTGCTATTGATTCGATGATTCCTCTAGGATTCGCCTAATTTATATTGTTACACCACCTTTGGATGGAAGGGATTTGGGAGAAAAGAAAGGAAATCAAGGGAGAGGGTTTTCTCACCCTTGTTTGGATCGCACAAGAGGCGAGAGAGGGTAAGATTCCAGAACACCTTCAAAGCTCCACCAATATTGGCAAGATTCCATGAGAAACAATTACGTTGCCCATTTTACCCCAGGTTCGTCGGTTCACTGTTATTCTTCCTCATATGAGAAACGACACTCTTCTTCTTCCTCAGATGCTAGGGTTCACTGTTCTTCTCCTCAAGTTCCTCTCTCTCTCTCATTGCTCCAAAATATGGATTGACATCAGGGTATTTTGGTAAAATAAGCATGGCAGGAGAAACCACTCTCTGCCCTATTTTGTCAATCCAAATGACATGGTGAGAGATCACAATTATTTCTTTTCTTATCATTAAGGGAAACCACGTCCCTTTCTTTCCTTTTCTCATCTCACCAGCCAAAGAGGCTGTTAAGGTTGGTCTGAACCCAAATATTTGAGGGTATTAAATTCTACTACATGCTCGTGGTGGAAAATCCATTGTTGTTTTCCAACACACCACTTGTGGGCAGCGCTGATTTTTTTTTTATTGTAGTCTAAATTATTCATTTTGTATAGTTCGCAAAGTAGTATAATTAGACAAAAAATTAATTTCATTGAACATCAATATATAGGTATCTAAGGTATGTCAAGAATAGAGTTTTGGTTTATAAAAATGGACAATCATAGATTTTGAAGTAAACTGTCCATTAGGGGTGGGCGTCGGGTCGTGTTGTGTCATGTCGGATCGAATCGGGTTCGTGTCAAATCGGGTTCGTGTCGAAATGACATGCTTTACTAATTGTGTCGAAAAACTGAACTTTAACCCGACCTATTAATATTCGTGTCGTGTTCGGGTTGACACGATTAACTTGTAAAAGACCTATTTAGACATATTTGACCCGAACCCAACACGAATTGACATGATTAATTCGTGTCATTCTCGGGTTATGCGGGTTAATTCTCGAGTTATGCGGGTTAATTCGTGTCATTCTCGGGTTATGCGGGTTGAACCCAAACCTGACCTATTTACTAATCGTGTTATATATGTGTTTCGTGTCAGAAATACTCAACACTAACCCGCTAACTTTGTGTCATGTTTGGGTCGTGTTATCGTGTCGTGTCATAAATTCCCACCCTTACTGTCCATGACTGTCCAAAATTTCATTTTTGATATACCTATCGATATTCGATTAAGTTTATTTTTTATGTGAAAATATTACTTTGTGGGTTCTACAAGATGAACGATTTTGATTACAACGAAAAAATATACGCAATGGCTCACAACTTAAGGTTCGACCATAAAGTGGAAAGAATTTAAACTCATTATTTGTGCTGGTTTGAGTAAATTAACAAACCGAACCCATAAATAAATATGAGTTCATCCACATGAGTCAAGCTAACAAGCTCAATAAGCTAATTTACTAAACGAGTTAGTAAAAAATTTAATTCGAGCTGACTCATTGATTAAACAAACCGAGTTGAGCAAGACTCGATTTGTTTGCATGTATCCCTAAACCAACCAAATTCCCAGAAATAGAATAATAGTGTTCAACTGCTTGGATTTCTTTGTTTTATTAAATCACAAATATAGAAAAAAAAAAATACAAGTATTATAGTAACTACTTTTATTTGTTAACAAACATTAATCTCAGCCCCATGTAGTCATTATATGTTTTAGGAATTACATGGCTTCAGCGTCACCGGAAGAATGATCAACATTTAGAAAAAGCCCAAATTGTTTTAATCTAGTTGGGCCAAGCCCAATCTGATCACAAAACTTTTCTTTGGGCCATGAGGGGCTTGGAATAATAGCCCATTGCTCTTGGGTTAATTTTTATAGTGTTGGGCAGTTATGATTGAAAGAAAGAACAAAAAAATGATACTCCCTCCGTCCATTTTTAAGTGTGTTATTGAGAATTTCAATTATTTTTCTCTCACATCAACTTTTACAACTTTCACATCTACTTTCAATTACTTACTCTTATCAATATAATAATATTCACTAACTTTTTAAAAAGGAATCTACTTTTGAGGGCAAAATAGAAAATATATCCACTAACTTTTCAAAATACACATTTATTAAGGGACAACCCAAAATGAAAATGTACACACTATAAAAGGGACGGAGGGAGTACAGTATATTTCAATGGATAATACTAATAATATCACCGTTTCTTCACCTCTTTTGTGTATTCATACAACTCATGGAGGCAGAGCTAAGATTTGGATTCGAGAGGGGCCACATTAGGAGAGAAAATATTTGTATGATTATTTTCAATTTTTATAGTCTTCCTAATTGAATAACTATCACATCTTGAAATTCATTCTACATCCACGGTGATATTGTTAATTATAATACAACGTAGTGCTGATGAAATTAGAAACAATAAGAAAATAAACTCTCCTAATATGACGGAATTCTCTTTTAATTTCAAGGTAAATATAAGAGTTAAGAGTGACATACATTTCAATTACAAGCAATATTTTTATTAATGATTACGTTAGAATATTGCTATAAACATATATCATATCAAAAGATAAGAGCGAACTGTTGCGCCAGCCGGCCGAAGTCTAGCCCCGTCTTTGCAACTCAAGCGCATGTCCCCATGTGGGGTCTATCGTATCCCGAAAACAATAGAATCAACTACAGTAACATATAGTGGCCATCATAAAGAAAGATTCACGAGCCTTGAGCATGAGACCATTTCTAATTTTCTACCATTCTTTTAATTGCTATAGGATAGAATAATTTGATCTGTCTTTCATGCTAATGGCCTGTTCCATCTTTTGCCCATGATTAAATTAGAAGACAAAATCTTGTCGTCCATTAGTTGAACGGATGAAATCAGAAAAGTGATCCACTTGCTGCAGAAAAACAAATCCGGATTGAATGCAGCTTCCTAGCTAGCTAGCTAGTAGTCCGTTGGAAACTAACGGTCTAATTTTGGCGGAGCCTTAAAATAAAGGTGTACACTTTTTAGGTTGTCCTAGTCGTGGGCACAAGTGAGGTATGTGTCCATTAATTACAAGAAATATAATGATGGCTACCCCCAGACTTTGTCACAGCCTGCCACTTCAAACGACAAAGAAAGAGGGCATGCCAAAATTTAAGGCTTCTTTCCTTTTGCCTTTGCTCTGTTAGGGCTCCTCCTTTGTTCAACACGCTTTTTAAGATGTTCAAGTCAGTTTACGCGTACCTCAATTAATTTTTTCACCGAAAACATGAAACATGTATAGTAGTAAAACCAATATTTGATGATTTTTGTCAGGCTTACTCTCTTATTGCCATGTTTGAGAGAGATCCGGATGGAATTCATTTAAAAGGGGTGCAGAGATCACATGTAGAAAATACAACCATATGAATACAAAGAATTGAGAATAAGAAAATTAAGGACCCCAACAAGTCAAGATGCTTGCTTCATTTTGGCCTTTAAAAGGGGAGGAAGCACAAAAACACATGATCCCCCTACCTACATGTAACACTCATACATATAGTAGTTTCTTTTTCTTTTTCTTTTTTAAAGGAACTTCATTAAGAGTACATCTCTAGAATATTGTTCTCTAGGGTATTGTAGTAAGTTAACAATACAAAAAAAATTTATTTTAATTTTTTTATAACCGGATGTTTGGAAGTTAACAATCATATTGGAGGGAAAGATATATAAAAAAGAGCAAATCTCCTACTAAAATTGGAGTATCACTCACCAAAGCATATCGACGCATTTGTTTGCCTCTTGGTAGATGTGTTTGAAGGTTAAACTTTCAGATCGGGTCGTTAAGAACTTGCAATCATAAATGATGTTGCTAAGAAGGTGTGAGAAGATGGATAATAGCCCAAGTGTCCATTTCAACTTCCAATTTGCTAATTAATGCTCTCAATGTACGTAATTGGTTAGGATGGAATGCCCTATCCATTCTCCTCTGTGATCTCTAATGGAGCCCCACATTGAAGCTTTTCACATGGCACGGTCGATTGACCCGTCCATATTGAAGTTGAAATTTTTTATAGGAGGTGGTGACCACCCCACAAAAATCCTATTCCACTGCCTGGTAGATACGGTTCGAACTGACCACAGACTTGGCCACCATAGTATTTCTTTGTTTGTTCAAATGCTACAAATTAATACTTAATTAGGACCAAATGCATGCATTCAGGAATCCTCTAAAGCCCTCCACAAATAAGTAAGTAATTATGACCTCCTTCAATAATAATACGTATTACAATAAAATGATCTAAATTAATGAAATGTGTACGTGTTGTGACCTAATATTTCACTTACGTTTTGCCTTTTTTTAACTTTTAATTTTTTTGTGTTAGTAAGTACTATTTGAATTGGGTGCATGGTGGTTAAAACCAAAATGGGCGTGGCGTATGGGTGGGGGGGTTGATGGGATCAATAATGGAGTTTTTATAAAGACAGGGAAAGAAAGATCTCTCTCAATGGATTGGGGAGAATTTGAACACACCCAATTTTCTCTGCCTTTCATCTGTGTGGTATTTTAGGGCTGATTTGGCAAAAAAAAAAAAACTTGTTTTTTGATTTATTGGTTTATGTAGCAATAAACCAAAAAATTCCTTTGGTTCAAATGTGGTTTATTCCACTGTTTTAAAGAGAACTCCTGTGGTTTATTTGCCAAACCACTGTGATTTATTCCGATTTATTCCCAAAAAAACAACTCCTGTTTTTTTGCCAAACCACTGTGGTTTATTCCCCCAAATAAACCAAAAAACAAGTTTTTTTTTTTTTTTTCCAAATCATGCATGCCTACGGAATCTCTAGCTCTGAATATTGGGTTGGGTTAAAACGTTAAAATAGTACTCCATGCTAACAAACAAATCAACTTGAAAACAGATATGACGCAGAAAGAAGACCAGTACTCTTTAATTAATTATGGAGTAGTAATTTATTGGTTTCCTATAAAATAGTACACGTAATAAAATAGTAGAGTACGGAGTACAAAATTAGTACTACTGCTCCTTTAAAAACTACTAGCAACCAGTACTATAATAACCTTTTATTGAGTGGTCGTACAAACCAAAAATCATACAGTGTAACTCAGAAGAGAAGATGATCAGTGGTAGTACTACTATTTTAATGCCTTGTGAGTTGTGACACAGGACATGCCTAAGCCACCCTTCAATTTTACTCCTATTTGGTTTTGTGGGAGTATATTTGGGGTAACTGAGTGATTTGACAAAAAAAAAAAAAAAACTTGTTTTTTGGTTTATTTGGGGGAATAAATCGAAATAAACGACAGTGGTTTAGCAAAAAAACAGGAGTTGTTTTTTGGGGGGAATAAACCGGAATAAACCACAGTGGTTTGGCAAATAAACCACATGAGTTCTATTTAAACAGTGGAATAAACCACAATTTGAACCAAAAGAGTTTTTTGGTTTATTGCTACATAAACCAAAAAACAAGTTTATTTTTTTTTGCCAAATCACCCCTAAGTTTTAGGTTTTTTTTTTGGGGGGGGGGGGTGCAACAGAAATTCAATGTAATTTTAGTTATTTTAAAGAGACAAAACCTCAAAATATTATCTCCAACTGATCAGGGGGTGTTCCATTAAGAAAGTTTTTTTTAGTTTTTTTGGTTTTTCACAAATTTGTATGTGATGTATTGTGAGAGAGTGACTGCCTCGATTTTAGGAATAAGATGACTTTTTGGCTTTTTTGAGTTAGTGGAATGAGGCCCAAAGACTAGGTAAAATGTCTTTTGCTACTGAGTTACTTACTGTTCACGAGCAATCGAAATATTTTAAGGGCAAACTCAACAACCTAGGCACAAATATTGAGCAAAAAATACTTATGAACAATGCACATTTTCACTTTAACGTTGAGTTTTCTGAAGAAGATTAAATAAAGATAAAAAAAAAAAACCCAAGTGATCTATTTTGGGAAACTCAACCTGACTACTCACATCTTTTTTAATACTTCATCAATACTTATCTATTTTACCTATGATCTAATAAAATAATACCTTTTTCTTTCCCCTAAAAAAAAAAAGCAATAAAGAGAGAGAAGTGAGAATGAAAATCAATAAAATAATCAAAAGATGGGTTATTGAGGTACTGTACCTTGAGGTATTTTACCTACACCTATATAGAGACTGCTGGAGAAGAAACTTAGGGATTTTCCTAGCTAAAATGGCTAAGATGACATTTTACTTAGGCTATTGGTGATGCTCTAAAGGAAAATAGGTATACAGGATAATCTTGGTGGAGAGGTGACATGAAATTTGACTTGATAAAACAAAAAATAGCATTTTTGAACTAACCATGTTACCATCCTCGCTGCATTTGCTCTTAAAATGACCTCTTCAGAGTTCAGATGCCTTAACCCATATTTTTCGTAATTGACTACTACTCAATATTTATGCTTTTATGATTTCTCGCGTCGAAATAAATCGATAAAGTAAAAAAATTGTATTATTAAGTTTGACATAAATATGAAAATGACTCAAAGTGGATTTTTTTAATTAGTAATTTGTTTAATATTTCAATTCATTTCTTTGCGAGGAATCAATAAATATAAAATTATTGGGCCGAGAACCAATATTAAAAACAAAGTAAACAAGTCCATTGGCAAAAGTTAGACTAAACTTGGTTAAGGCCATGTGATACTGATCTAATCCAGACCTTGGGAAAGTCCATGGAAACAAATACAGTAAATCCTAGATATAAAAATCATTTCAATTTTCTCGCTTTGGGTTTGGGTTTCAAGTAATTTTTTTTCTTGAGCTGGTTTGGAATCGGGGATTCTGTAGTGTGGAGCGGCATCCGAGCCTTAGATCGCACAATCAATGGTCCTGATTTCATCTTGACACTTGCATGATCCTAATTGTCCATTGCCGGGATGAAATCCGAGCTATTGATTACCAAGATCAACGACTCGGATGCCGCACTACAGGATCTCCGAATTGTGTTATAAAAAGGTCTCTGGGAATGCTAACTTATGCATATCCTTAAATGGGAAGAACATGTAGCTAGGATGAAGCCGGCCTAATTGGTGATATTAATTAGGAGTACAGTAATTAATTAAGAGTTGTTGGTCACTTTACTTCCATTGTTTTTTTGATGTGGTTGTCTCCTCAAAAGGAGCTATACTCTGTGAAGCACTGCAGAAGTTAAACAGTAAATTAATAATTGATAACGCAAAGAGGAAGAGGAGGAGGAGGAGGAGGAGGAGGAGGAGGATTGCCTTGAAAGCATCAACTTCCCACCCATGATTATTAGAGTAGCTGATACTTTGTAGTATAAAATTTCCTGTCTTCTGTCCTTGTTTGTTGCCTCAAGTTAAAGCCATGGAATAGTGGTAGTACCAAAGTAATGACAGCTTAATGGAAGAGCATGAGTGACAAACACCCTAATAAAAAAGCTGATTACTATTTTTATTATTATTATTAACAAAAGATGAAAAACAATTGGTGAGAATAAGAATTTCATTTGGGATAATGCTTTTTATACTTTTTTTTGCTATGTTTAGATTGGCGAAATTTTTAGAAAAAATAGAAGCGTAATCTTTCAGGTTGAGTTTACAACAAAACATTCTTTTACAAGTTATTATCCTCACATGAATAATTGATTTGACAACTTATAGTGTCTGCAAAATACCGAAAATAGCACAATGGAAACTCACTCTTACTAGTAATTGAATGCTTGAAATAATTCCATGCCACAAAACTTACGAATTTAACATTTCTTTATTTACATCAAACATTTATATGGCGGTAAATATATTCCCAAATAAATTTGGCTTATCCTTGTATTCATCACTGGTGCTTTTTATCCGTCACTTAAAGTACTATCAAATTGTGATTTAACCCGCATGAAACTTGAATTGTTACCATTCATGTTTTTTTCCGAATTTTTTTACAAACAAAAAATTATAATTGCATAGAAGAAAGGTTCCAAAATGTAAACGTCGGTAAAATGTAGAAGCTGTCGCAAGGAAAATACGTTTAAGTGATAATAGAAATGAATCGTAAATACAGACATTTTGGCTTTGTTTGGTTTCATTTTCATCCCATTTTAAAAAAAAAAAATTCAAAAAGAAGCTTTGTTTTCCCAATCATTTCTAACATTTCTCTATCCACTCATTACCTCATTATTCTCATTTTCTCTCTATCTCTTTCAAATCATTAACTCATTAGGGGTTAGCAGAAAACCCGTCAAACCGTGAATCCAGTTAACGTGGTTTGGTCATGGTTTAAAAAAATTAGAATCCGTATTCAATGGTTTGGTTTGTGGATTTACGTTCATGGTTCTATTCCTAATCCGATCTGAACAGTGTATATTATATATATATATATATATTCATAGTTAACTAACTTCCTAGTTTAATTTATTCATTATTCCTTCTCTGTGCAAGATTTTATTTTGCCTTATTCATAACTTATTCCCTTAATTCCAATACACCAGTAGTGGTTTAGTCGTAACTAATAAATTTGTTAATGAAATTCTCCATTCCAATTTTGATTCCACTGCACGTTTTTATTTTTCTAAATTTCTATACATGATTCGGTCATTGCCTATTTCTATTCCTTGATTTCCTTCATTACCAATTTACCATGATTAATTTTAACGAAATCGGATTTAATATAAGTTTTGGTTTATTAATCTTCACAATTTTAAGTGCTTTAAATAGTTTACAGAAATAATATCTCAATTTTAAGCAAACCGTGGTTCGAAACCGAAACCGATCCGTATCTCAATGGTTTGGATTGGTTTGGTTCTATGCCTTTTATGGGTTGGTTTGGTTATTCAAATTCATAATCCGTAGGTAGCGGTTTGGGTTCTTGATTTACTACAAAACCGAACCAATCTGGTCCATGCTCACCCCCATAACTCATTATTCTCATTTGAAAAAATCTAATCAAATACTATCTCAAAAAAATTTCATAAAATTTTCTTTTCAAAACCCATCCAAACACAGCCTTTATGTTTGAAATTTAACAATCTAAACTAGACCGCAAAAGCTTTTTTTGTGAAGTTCCTAAACTTGACATAAATAGTTTGTTATGACGGGACCAAAAATAAAAATTTAGGGTGAGTTTTCCATTTGATTAAATGAGGTTGATATGATAAAATAAGGTTCATTTTATCAAATGAGGTGGGGAGATGATTTTATCTCCAATGAATCTGGTTTTCATTGGAGATAAAATCATCTCCCCACCTCATTTGATAAAATGAACCTTATTTTATCATCTCAACCTCATTTAATCAAATGGAAAACTCACCCTTAATCAGGTATGTATAATTTGACCCAACACATCAGGAAACAGAAAAGATTTTTGTATTGACAACCTTGGCTCATCAAAGCGGCCATCACGCCATCACCACTTCATTTTTTGGCCCCACACCAAGTAGGACCCACAAAGCCAAAATCTAGTCCCCACCTGAACAACACCTATACCCCACACGCGTGACTCTGGACCCCACACGTGTAACAGCGGGACCCCACCAAGCTCCAGAAAACGAAGAAAAGTGCAATCAATGTGATTACCCTATATAAAAAATTACTGTACTAAAAAAAAAACCAGAAAAAGAAGAGAGAGGTGGCTATGCGTACGGACGTGGCAGGTGCCAGTGGGCTTGTGTCCACGTGGCGGATTGCCCATTAGTGTCAGTTACAGAATTAGTATTATAATAAATATCTCTTCTCTAAAAATAACGTAGTCATAATCGATTTTAGTTTTGGAAAAGATAAAAACAGCCGCTGGTATGCCGGAATAGCCCCTGAAATTAAGCCTAATTAACGCACTGACCGCATCTCTATTTGTTGGTTACGGAGCGTCGAGTCAAGTTTTTCAGAGGGAGGGCCGTTCTGGTAACTGACAATTTAATCTCGAAAGTTACAGAAATGACAAAATACCCAAACCAAACAAATCTCCTTCCCCCGTCGTTTTCTCTCTCTCTCTCTCTCTCTCTAAACAATCGTTTTTGTTTGACAAAAAAGAAAAGAAAAATCAAGTACGGACTCCTTTTTTCTCTCTCTCTCTCTCTCTCTCTCTCTCTCTCAACCAAACCCTTAATAAACCCCTCCATACGCCCTTGCCACATCTATTGCATGCTTTTTGTTCGGTTCCTCCACCCTTTTCTCCTCCCCAAACAGATATCAAATCAACGCAAGTATATATCTATCTATCTGTAAGGATTTCTATTCATATATATCTAGAGAGAGAGAAGATCAAGAAGAAGAAGAAAAAAATCAGTTTTCATGGCTGTTGAGGCTCGCCATCTCAACATCTTCCCTTCTCAACTCATCGGAAACACCCACAGGTACTACTGTCTCTCTGTTTTCTTTCTTTCTTTCTTTCTTTTTTCCTTTTTTTTTTGTTTCCATATCTCTTCTGCCTCTAAACTGACGTTGGATGTTGAATATGCAGGGAAATGATGAACGGAATAGAAAACAACGTGAATGCCTACAACAACAACTCTCTAATCGGATATGGATTGCCTCCGTTATCGGGAACGACAACAGAGACTCTGCTTCCGTTTTACAACAACAATAATAACTCAGGCATGAAAAGCGATAGCGGTCTTTCCTACGCCATTCCTTCGGTTTCTAGAAAACGCTCTAGAGATTCGATTAATCCACTCATCTCTTTTCCCAACGGCCAGATTCACAACCAAAACGTTAATCGATCCACTTCTTTCACATTCCTTGGCGAGGACGTGTCGTTGCAGATCCATCAACAGCAGTTAGAGATCGATCGTTTCATTGCTCAACATGTACGTATCCATTTTTCTCTTTCTGTCTATTTCGCGTGTTTTCCTGATCCATTTTTTTCGTTTATTGATTTTGTGTTTTCGATTATGTGCAAATTAGACGGAGAAGGTGAGACTTGAGATGGAGGAGAGACGGAAGAGATATTCTCGGAGGATTACAGCGGCAGTGGAGGAAGGAATCATGAAGAGATTGAGATCCAAGGAAGAAGAGATAGAGAAGATTGGCAAGATGAATTGGGCGCTGGAAGAAAGAGTGAAGTCGCTTTTTCTTGAGAATCAGATATGGAGAGACTTGGCTCAGACGAACGAGGCCACGGCTAACGCTCTCAGAACAAATCTTGAACAAGTACTGGCGCATGTTAACGATGAGCAGCAGCAAAACATCGCCGGCCCGTCGGATCAAGCGCCGCCGGGGGTGGCTGATTTGATGGACGATGCGCAGTCGTGTTGCGGCAGCAATTACGAGGAGAGGCGCAGTTTAGAGAGAGAGGAGGGGGTGAAGGATAAGGGGGATGGGGAATGTAGCAGCGACAGCAGGGTGTGCAGGAAGTGTGGGAAGGTGGAGTCGTGCGTGCTGTTGTTGCCGTGCAGGCATCTCTGTTTGTGTGCTGTTTGTGGGTCGTCGGTTCATACTTGTCCCGTTTGTAACGCCGTCAAGAACGCCAGTTTGCACGTTATCATGCCCTCTTGATCTTTTTATTTTTTCTGGAAAAAATGGATAGTATATTGTTGCCGGAAAATTCGAGTAAAAATTGATCTTACCCTCGTGTTCAGCACCTTTTTGCTTTTCTTCAATTTTCCGTGATTATCATTTGCTATTCTTTATTCTTATTATTTCTGTTTGCTATGGTGTTTTTTGTTCATAGTCACGGTTATTAGATACTCCTAAATTAATATTTGGCGTAATTTACCCTCCTCGCTCTCTGAGATTGATCGGTATTTGAGCCGAAACGGAAAATAACGCTAGAGTATCCCATTTTTTTTAGTACGATACATTTTATCTTGGCCGGTACACTACGAGATTCATAACATTGAGATTGATCGGTATTTGAGCAGAAACGGAACATAATGCTCGAGTATCCCGTTTTTTTTAGTACGATACATTGTATCTCGGTCGGTACACTACGAGATTCATAACATTGAGATTGATCGGTATTTGAGCTGAAACGGAACATAACGCTCGAGTATTCCGGTTTTTTAGTCTCGGCCGGTACACTACGAGATTCATAACATTGAGATTGATCGGTATTTGAGCTAAAACGGAACATAACGCTCGAGTATCCCCTTTTTTTTTTTTTCTAGTACGATACATTGTATCTCGGCCGGTATAGTACGAGATTCATAACATTGCTACAGGGCCTTTGGCATCAGGGTTAAGCTTCGGTACAACACGGATTGGCACAGGGGTGGTTGCACTTGCTTTGCATGGTGAATTGAGTAGGCATCTTTCTAGGCGCGTGTGGTCAATTTGGTAAGGCAAAATTGAAAGTGACACGCGCAGAGCGTAAGGCTGACACGTCGGTCAAGCTGCAAGTAACGCTAAATTTCGCAGAGGTTGCCAAAACTCCTTTTGTATTTTACTTTTTCTCTCCTCTTTTTTATTTTGTTGCTCTGTTTCCAAAACACCGTGTGCAGTGTGTTATGCGCAGTGTTCACCGGGGCATGCGGCTTTAAAAATCAATGGTGGTTGTGAGGTCGCGCCAAAAACTGGAGGTTGAAAAAGGTGAACAAAGTTACAAAATACTGTACTAAAAAGCAAACAATCTTTTGTTGTTTCTACCGCATTTTTCACATCTTTGCGTATTTAAGCCGGAGTTTTTGTCGTCGTTTTTTTTCCTAATCTATTACATGAGGAGTGGAAGTGAGACTCGATCTCAAAATACGTTGAGACATTCAAAAGTTCTATCGCCCGAACTAGCCACCGCTTGCCGTCGTTGATAATAGAGATTTAATAGGGAGAAGAAAAAGGGAGAAAACGCTAGGCATCTTTTCTGTTCTCTCTTGTTATCCATGAAATAGCATCTCAATGTTCTCTCTTTTTTATGTGATGGATGTGATCAGGTTTTCATTTTTTGTACTTGTTGATTCTGACAAAGGGGGTAAATTATTCGAAATTATAGGAGTAAAGAGGAGACCCCGTCCGAGGCACGTTTATGGGTGGAGTAGTCCCTGTCAGAAAGAGTACTCTATTAATAATAATTATCGTATGAGGTTAAAAGAAAAGAAAAGAAAAAGAAAAAGAAAATAGGTGTGGGGTAGGGCTAAATTTGGCAGAGTGAAGACAAATTTTAATGAATGAAAGCTGGGATGGGGATGGGGATGGGATGATATTAATAATAATGTCGTTCGACCTTTCGCCGTGTTTTTTTTAATTGCTTTACTTTCACAAGAAGACGGGGGTCTCTTCTGAATTGATATGGATGGTTGTGGGGTTGAGTTTGGTTTGGAGAGATTATTTTGGCGGTATTCTTTCATCTCACAAAAATTGTGTGGAGTTCACATAACTAGGGTGTATATAATTTTCGAGTGATGCGAATAATGAAAATAAACATTTTTTTTTGGGGACGGAGGGAATATATGGAGTCATATAATTTTTCGATACTTTCGGGTATTATTCACCACGTACAATATTATTGCATGCACTGCACATTGGTATGGGATTTAAACTATTTTCGTTGGGTCCATACTGACATTTGATGGAAAATATCATGGAGTATTGTTACGAAAGCATAGAATAATCGTTAATTTCAATTCAGAATATTCCAATAAATTCTTCTTTTTTTATTGTACAGAGTACATCACCTGATGATTCAAACTATAGATCTCGTATATCTCGTCGAGAAAATTTATATATAAAAAAAAAATCAACTTAATCGGATATAGATGGGCACATGAGCTAGTAGTTTAAAATAAACGGTTTTAAGTTTAAAATTCCACTAGCAGATCATGTTAAACACTCGTGAATATTTTTTTGATTGTTCCTATTTAATTAAGATTATTTTGTTAGTATAAATATGTCTTCTCTTCGAGACCTATAAATGAACAATTTGCATCATGATGTTACGTCTTGGCCGCCCTTTGTTGATACAATGAATTGTGTGTTTGAAGAGGTTTTAGGGTTCGAGCTAATAGAACAATATCGATACCTTTTGTAGTAATCTAACTTAACTGACATATTAATATCCTATTATTTTAAAAAAAAAAGTGTGGAGGTGAACTTAGTTTGGGTGGAAGAACCAAAAAAGGAAAAGAAATTAGCTTGGGTGGGGATTAGTGTGGAGGTCTTTATATTTACTCTTGCTTTGGTGTACATCAATTCAAAAGAGAAAGGTTGGCGATTCAAGCTGTTAATTTTGTATAAAATTTAATGTGCAAATTATTTATAGCAAAAATTATTTATGATCAGGTGTCGGCAAAAGACTAGTCAAACTATTTATTTCCAAAAGAACATGATTCTTTCAAAATCGTTACCGATACAGACCAATATAAATGATGTGCAAATCGGAACTATAAAAATAAACGATTTGAATACTCAAATAAGTTTTCGGAAACCATTTTGCATTACATGAAGAATCACATCAAATAACGTCACAGAAAATGATCATAATTTTTTCAAAGTAAGATTCAGATGTAGGAACCTAAAAGAAGTTTGGTATAAATTAATTGTTTTTCTATCCATTCAGTACCAGGTTGATCGGAAGACTTGTCTCTAATCTATAAAATCGGATAGAATCTTCCTATTTGTTTACTATGAGTCTACATGAGATTTGCTTCCATCATTTTAACCGTTCAACGTCTACAAGACATTGAACGGGTTATTCGTGCAAAAAACTACATTGATTGAATTTTTAGAACAAGATATACTCCACGTGAAAAAACAAAATTTGATCCGGCCGTGCATGGAGAGATTAACAAGGGATTAATCAAAATATTCAAGTACTTAAACGGATTATAGAAGTCTTAAATATGTTGATTTATGACAATGTGTAAAAAATTGTACTAATACATTAATAAATACTAGTAGTACGTTACACTCATGTAGTCATAGTACTATATTTTCCACATTTGTGATGTAAGGTGGCGGGCAATTAACGTGAAGGGTGGGCAAGTTGAAAGTGATTTTTTTTTTTTCATTCGATATATATCAGTGGGGGTTAGCGGGGGAGTTGACGAGTTAGTCTAGAGGGAGTCTAGAAGCTATATATCCATAGTCCTAAAGCCCAAACGTCTCTGCCGACGCTCGAACCCTAATCTTCCTTGTGGGAGAACGAGGAGATAACCACTAGGCTACGAGCCCTTGGTTTGAAGGTGATTCTTTCCCCTACTGAAAATTCTAAATTATCATTAATTGGGTGATTTGGGTGGTTGGTTGGTTAGGGTAGAGAGAGTGGAGGCGTTAATAAAGGTCAATTGTGGTGGCAAAATTAAGGCATTAAGAAATTCTAAATTATCATTAATTGGGTGATTTGGGTGGTTGGTTGGTTAGGGTAGAGAGAGTGGAGGCGTTAATTAAGGTCAATTGTGGTGGCAAAATTAAGGCATTAAGTTTTAATAAATCTATCTGGAATGGCGATGGCATCAATCAATTACTTCTTCAAAGTTGGAATAATGGTAGAGTTTTGCATCATCAATGCGTGTGAGGTATTAGTCTCCAACTCATACAACCAATCAGAGAGAGAGAGAGAGAGAGAGAGAGAGAGAGAGAGAGAGATACTTACTACTCATAAGAAAGTGCCAATTAAGGTGAAATATTTTGATAGACAAATTTGTTACCAACTTGTCACAATAACTAATTATGGGTCAAATTCTAATTATTTAATTCTTGGTAAAATAAGGAGTTGTAATTTCTACACAAATGGATTGGCTCGGTGGTCGAGGGTAGAGATTAATTATAAATATGTCTTTTTATTCATTGAATTCAAGTTTCAAACTTTCTAAATTAATGTTATCAATTTTTATGGTATGGCAAGATTTGTTCTCAAAGATTAGTTAAAATATGCGTAAATTTAAATTATCAAAAACAAAAGTCAATAATTTGACAAAAATGAGATCAAGAGGAAGTTTATAGGTGGATTTAGAGATTTTTGTTGTCCTGCCAAATACTAGGTGATATGAAAATAGTGATAAATTTTTTCAATTAGATGGTTGAGTTATTGTGATGGATCGAGGAGGGCTAGGCGGTATCTGTCAAATAGTAAATGACATGCTGATAAAATTTAAATTTAAGTTAAGATTGAAGACGGGGACATATTATAATTTGCTTGAATATGTTCAATGGATATAAAATGAAATTGATCCTAGAATTTTTTTTTATTTCAAATTGATTCACTCTTTTATTTTAGTATTACTTCGCAAGCTTTACACGGTCGGATTGAAAATTACTTCCATCTTTATTATTATTATTATATAATAAGGAAGAACTGTTTTTGAACCCCTTGTAAATCTTATCATTTTATTTTTAATCTTATGGTTAAGAGAGTGTTTTAGAGTTTCTACAAATCTAAGCTGTCTATTTTTGTTTCCAAGAGTAGCTTAAGGAACGGTTAGGATTAATTTCCGATATTTTTGTTTTCACAATCTCCCCACGATTCATTTCTTTTTGCTGGGATTTTCAAAATTATTTAAACATTTTATACCATTGCAGAGTTAGGATAGTGTAGTTGGTTGGAGTTAGGATATGTAGTTGTGAGCTTTATGCACAAACAATTGCCAGATCAATTTAATATGCATTAATTATTGGTCTTTCGCAGAGTTGAAATAGTTTGAGGGAGGGCTGAAATATTGGACGTGAGTTTTGTATTAATTGGGTGTACTAATTGTTCGAGTGCACACCGTTTGTTCAAGCCATGCCTTCATGCACGACCGTGTGCTAGTTTAATTATGAGGTGGCATTACTTGGATCGAATTCATCCTTTTTGTTTTGATGGTAATTGGTGCAGACCAACTTATGCACAATTTGATTAATTCTTTCATTTATTCAGTTCAAAGTCAATCGCATCAATATAAGAGAATTCACAAAAACAAAAAAAATACTTTTCTACAATTTGACCCAAAAATCAAATTTTGATTAATTATGTGGGGAACCAACCAACCAACGAGCTTCGGCACTGATTTGTCCAATTAATCGGCCAGCACTAAAACCACGCATGTGATATCAAAAGTGGGCCCACCACTCAAGTCCTCAACCGATGTGTACGTATACGTTACTACCTATAAAACGCCAAAGTTGGCATTTAATGACGAGGTAGCACAAAAATAATAGAGATTCGTATTTATTGTTGGTTGTAATAAAGAGACATTTGGGGAGGTTAATGGACCCCACAAGATCTGGACCATCTGTCCCTTTATGACCGGCATAGCATCCGAACACGTGAATCCGATTCCCGACTTCAATTCTTTTTTACTAGCACTACTCTTCTCGCTAGTATGTTCAAGTAATCTTTTCTGATAATGTTCTTTTCTTTTTCTCGATAAAAAAATTTATAAGAGGAGCCGAGGAGGGCCAGGAGGCGACCAGGCATAGCAAGCTTTTTATAAATATGCATCTATAAGATTTTTTACCCGCGACTAGCCACGAAAAGAACCAATAAGCCGTAGTTTAGACAAGCGTCCCGCCGAGGACTAGTTGAACATATCTAGTTAGGTTTCATTAGAATACAAAATTTGAGTGGGTGTCAATCGCATGATTTGAACCTTGAACTTCTTGTCGATCTATTCAAACCATTAACGTTTTTATGTAATTAGGAGTAATATCGTTTTTGCAACTCCAAATATATGAACTACCTTATGTGGATCTCGACTAATTTTTTTTTTTTTTTTGGCCAGGCGATGAGAGTCTAACCAACCTCTCATCCGTATAGCAATTCATTACTCATTTGGGCATCCATAATGATTTGATTTATTTTTAAACAATGAAAAAGAATGTTTTAGAATTTGCAGACAATTACTTCACTAGTGCCAAAGACAAATTTTTAATCCTTTCTATCACAATGATTGATTCTCAAAGAGATTTGAACACATAACATTTTTCAAAATGAATAAAAGTACAAATCAAATGGTAATGTGACATGAATTGACTTTGCCATAATATTGAGCTAATTAATTGACTTTGCCATAATATTGAGCTAATTAATTTTTAGGTTGTGGCTTGGTAACACATTGGAACACCTTCCTTAAAAAGTCTTGCTCTTTTTTTAGGCTAATGAAAAACCATATGAGTTTCACTTAAGTTGTCATGGGAAAACATTAATTATTATTATAAAATCTTTATACGACTCAAAATTACCCGGCCCTACGGAAAGGGTGGAAAATGATGGGAAAAATCAATTTCCCTGTAACTTTCTTTGCGTTCACTTACCAAGAAAGTTGCGGGACTATAACTCTTTTTCACTAGAAAACTCTTCCCGCAAAATACATCCAGCTGCTAAAAGGAAACAATATATATTATAGTTTTCCTGTAAGATTTTTGGACAAAACACTCACATAAAACTAAATTTGCTTTTCCTTTAATTTACTATTTCATTTCACTTTTTTTAGAATACATCTCCTATTTAATATTTTCAGACAACTGACGGAGCAAGTAAATCCACAAACACTTTATCTCTTCACATTCTCATTTCTCATCCATAAAATTCTAACTCCGCTATTTATATGGCAAAACTTAACTTCAGATTAGGGGTGCCCAATCGAGGTCTCCCTTAATTTAAGGAACACTAATGGCAGATAATACTTTTTCCTCTTTTTGACTTTGTAATTATAGAGCTATTTTTGGTGCTTTCTTAGGTAGATGAACAACCAAGAACAAAGGTTGTCAATCCTTGGGAATCTCATTCAAGGCGACCCATTTTTTTCCCTTAGCAAAGAAGTGATGCTTCGTTGGCTTCATTTTTTAAATTCTAATATTATTTTCTCATAAGTAATTGCGCAAAAAATTGCTAATAGTATGAATAAATAGTTAGCATAACATCCTCATCATGTTTCTTATAATATGCAAATGAACATGATAACTTATTCAAATGATATTGTTTAAATCACCATCCTTGTGCGTCATCGGCATCAAACCCACCGGACAAATAATGCTTAGATAGATGGTGTGATCGAATAGATAAGCTACCAATTAGGCCAAAAAAATTACATGATCTCCAATTGATTGATTTCGACGAGTCTTATCCCGAGTTTAATTGAATTTTATTTTTGAACCCAATTTCTAATGAATTGCTGGTTGGCACTATGAATATTATAAATGTTACTAGTATTGTAAATGGTGAAGTCATAGTCACCTTATGTCAATGGCAACTAAAGACCAAAGAAAAACCAATTTTCTGCGATTAGCAATGACATTTCTTCTTGTTTTTTTAAAGACATTTTGAAGTGTTCAAGAAGATTTAGAGTGAAAACGATATATTGGAATTTTTGAAGGTTTGGCAAGTAAAGACATTTGACCCAATTCCTAATTTTGTTGGTTCAATATGTGAATATTAAATTGTTCTTCAAGCCAAAAATTGAAAACTATTGTTGTGCTTGTCAAAAGGGTTAGCTAGGCAATCCTTTTTTAAAAAGCATTACTCGATTTAAGTAAGGTTTAGGTATCCAGTGCCTAAGCACAACCTAAAGTGACCTAATCGAAGGACTGGTTATGAGAATTTTTAAATATTGAGACGATTTTATATTAATTGAGCAAGTCATGTGTGGAAAACACCGATTAAGCATCATCGCTTGCGATAAGTGCATACTTATTATAGTGGACCCCACGTCATACCCGTGATATGAATAATTTGATAGCATCCTGTAACATTTTGACAATTATTAATTATTTGCTGGATTTGATAGTAGCTATATATATATAGTAATTAACCTTAGTATTATTATTTAAGTAATGGAATCTTAGAGATAATTAATAGGGATTGTCAAAGTGGGAGTATATTTATTTATTAATTAGTCATAATAAATTTGTCAAAAGTGGCACACATCATGGGTGTATGTTTTGGTTGAGTGGTGCATTGCACATTGGAATTCCCATCAAAATCATCACACTCCAAACAAATACCACATTTAATATACTGCCATGGAAAAGAAAACCAACCCAACAACACCACACAAACCCCATGTCCACCTCCCTTGATTTTGAATACAGGAAAAAGATGTGTGAATAAACAAACTAACCCACCCAACTTTCTTTTCTTTCCTTTCCTTTGCTTTGGTGAGCCCCAATATTGCCCAAAGGATCACACATCAATGTCATGTGGGTCCTAATTATTTTACCAAAAAAATACTACTTATCTTCTTCTAACCTGATAATTAGTGATTCCTACTCATTCATAACTATCTCATTAGTAAAATAAGGAAGCGAGAATTTGGCAAAAACAAATACCCGAAATGGCTTGATCAGAGCAGTTTTTCATAAAAACGCTATAAATGCAATTTTATGAAAAACTGCTCCGATCAAGCCCTTCCGGGTATTTATTTTTGCTCATTTCTCGCGGGGACCCTTAAAAACACCTTTTAAATACATCTAACGGTTCGAATCGTCAAAATTTGATACGAAAAGTGAAGGCCCGCAACTAAGGGAGTTGAGGGATCCCTCATTAGATCGCCATTATATATATATATATAACACTAAAAATTAGTTTCTCCGAAATTAGTAAAAATCACTTGAGTAGACATATAAAGACAGAGAACGTGCATTGTAATTTGATATTAGCTTTTCTTTTACCATACCTCTTTAAAAAAAAGAAAGAGATTTAGGGTACGGTTGAAGTCATTGTCACCATACCCGTCACGCGCGTAGCCGACGATTGGGACAGGGACACTCAAACCAATGGCATTTGATGTTGGAGGACAGGAAAAGCAAGCCCTAAATGTCTAGGCCCATGCTCGCTCGAGGCTTTTTTAAAAAGATACTCCCTCTGTCCCAATTTGTTTGCTCACTACGAAACTACGTGTAATTTTCAAACTAAAAATTAATGTATTTATCAAAATAATTTTTGAATTTTTTTTGCACCGTATTAAAGTTTTCAATGAGAT
>JAXBDA010006089.1:0-21876 GCA_036023075.1 Gaultheria prostrata | reverse complement strand
GTGGATTGATTCCTTCCCGTGGTTTTTTCCCTATTTGGGGTTTTCCACGTATATCGCGCGTTCATTGTTTATTTTTTGTTTCTATTATTGCTTGATTATTCGATTGCTAGCAAAATAAAAAATTTCACAGTACATGAATTTTGAGTTGGCAAATGTTGATTAACAAAACCAAACCATTCAAATATATATATATATATATATTTATGCATCTAGTATATAGCAATTGATTTGAACTTTAGAGGGTGTTTGGGAGCCTCATTTTTAGCTTTTCATTTTTAACTTTTTGGCTTTTTGGTTATGGTCAGAATGTTTTTTGAATTTGATAGGAATGTTTGGGAGAAATGTGCAGAATGCATTTTGCAACAGAAGTACTGTTTGGGAAATATGTACATAATACATTTTGTAAGTCTTTTTGCTAATCAAAATGAGAAAAGTGAAAAATGAGAAGTCAAAAAGCTCCTCATAGCCAAAGCTTCCCCTCTCTATTGTCCAATTTTGAGAATGAGTTTTGGGAGAATGAGTTATGAGTTTTATCTCCCAAACACTGAGAAGTTGAAAAGGAGAAAAGGGGTCGGCCAATAAGTCAAGTGATTTATTTTTTTGTTTTTATTAAAATAATCTGCATTTGTGTGTTTCACGTCAATTTTTTTAGAACAAATATATCGCTTGTGTGTAGGGATAGGCATGGGGAGGGTAGGGGGTCCATCCCCTCCCCGATCTCCACTAGGGATTTTTTTTAACCTCCATCCCTGCTCCAATATGGGGAACGGGGATCCCCATGTGAAATCGGGGATCCAAACCTTAACTAAAATTTTTAGATTTTCACTGTTGTAATTTTCAGGTATCATATGCATGGTCAAAAGGTGAAGCTTTCAAAAGGTAAATCCAAATGTAACAAACCCAAATGAAAAACAGAAGCAGAAACGGTGAAAGATTATGGGGGCGTTTGGTAATGTTTTTGTTTCTTTTTTTTGTTTTTGTTTTCAATTTTTTTCAAAACTTGAAACAAAAATGTGTTTGGAAGTTATTTATGTTGTGTTTTATAAAAACGTTTTCAAAATTTCTGAAAATTTTCAAAACACAAAAAAGGTGATTTGCTTTGTTTTTAAAACAGGGTAGTTTAAAAACAAAAAACAGAAATTTTATTACCAAACATGTTTTTTTATTTTTGTTTTTATAAACAATAAACATGATTCTACTTTTAATTTTTTAGAAACAAAAAATAGAAAACAAAAACGTTACCAAACGGTTGTAAGCTAAAAAATGGGAATAAAGCCTTTGAACATACTGAGTAGGAACTTACCCAAAAAAAAAAAAACATACTGAGTAGGTTCTCACATCACGGAACTTAAATCCAGGAAACAAAGTACCATTGATAAGTTAAAACGGTTGTTTCACAGGTGAGATGCTGGGAACAGTTAGTCCCTTGTTCCGCACATTGGTTGCACATCTACTGCCTGTTCTCTGGTGAAGAACCCAAAAACACTGAACCATTGATCACATCTCCAAAATAAATATATACTCCATAGTTTATGAACGGGTGCTCATTTTGGGGCTTTCTTTTTTGATGCAGGCACTCCAAAATGTAATGAAGTTACAAAACTACTCTTTTCAAGATATAAAAATTACTAGAGGCACTCCACCCCCAAATTATCTCCTCAAATTTTTATCTAGTCTGCAAAACGAGGACATAAAAATAATAAGTCTTTTAAAAGAAAATTTTCAAACTTTTTTCATAAATTAAAAATACTCGTTGATATCTAGTAACTTGTTAGAAAAATATTGAATTTTTCTTGAAAATTTTGTATTATTTGCAAGTTCTCATTTTGCGGACCGGACAAAATTTTTTGGACAGAGAGAGTAGTTTGTTGTGGAAAGTAAATAACTTCTTTTTCATTAAAAATGAAAAAGAGTAATAGCTTCTCTCTCTGGCTTTCAATGGCAACTGAAAAGAACACCTTCTCTCCATCTTGATCATGTCAAGACAATAACTAATTTCCTTTTCCTTCAAATCTTCGATTTTCTCCCTTTTCCTTTTGGCACAATTACAGGTCTAATTGACTTTTCACTTCAACTTCCATTCGAATTTGGATTTTGTAAAGATTAAGTACTGAGTTTTCAAGTTACATTCACAGATCATATAAATCAAAGTTTAAGAAAATAAAGATGCAAATTAGGGTTTGAAAGTACTTGGAATTCAGTGAGTTCGTCTTCCCTTCTTTCATCGTCACCGTCTTCCCTGCTTTCTTCTTCGGTTAACGAGAGGAGGCAGGAGAAAAGTAAAGTTTCTTTGGAGCGCCTGAAGTAAATCATGAAACTTGCAAAAGGGTAGTTTTGGAAAATCATTATAGCTTGGAGTGCCAGCATAAAAAAAAGAAGTGTGAATATCAATTTCCTGCTAACACGAGGCTTTATGAATACACTAATAACATTACAAACACGAGGCTTTACTGCTTTAGGGTAAATATACAATATACAATATTCCATATACATGTATACATATATAATGGGGATTTTGGATTGGTGCGGGGTGGAGCGGAGATTGGGGAGGAGCGGGGATCGAGGCAGGGATCAACTTTACCATCCTCTACCCATTCCACGAATTTTTTAGAAAATCATCCCCACATCCTACCCGATCCCCGAAAAAAATTCCCAAATCCCCTACCCATTCGGGGTGGGGAACGGGGAGGGTCGGAGCGGGTCGGAGCGGGTCGGCCGAGGTGCCCATCCCTACTTGTGTGTGTGTGTGTGTGAAAATGAAACTTTAGATCATAGGCTTATGAAGGGAAGAGAGAGAGAGAGAGAGAGAGAGAGAGAGAGAGAATTTTATTTTTTTTGTTTTATTAAAAAAAATCCGCATTGTGCTAGCGTCAATTTTTTTGGAGCAAATATATCGGTTGTGTGTGTGTGTGTGTGTGTGTGTGTGTGTGAGAGAGAGAGAGAGAGCATGGAAAAAACCTAGGGAATTTTGTTCTTTAAACTCATGATGATGTAATCCGTTTACACATAGTGCTGGGATGGAGCCGAGAGTGCCAGTAGCGACGGTCGCCCTTGCAAGAAAAAACAAATCTCAGTCTTATATTAAAAATATTCCTGTAAATTTTATAGACTCATCCCTGCGTAGTAAAATTCCTTACTCCGTTCATATGCATAGACATATGTGAGAGAGAGAGTGACTTGGCAGTTGGAAAAAGCTTCGAAATGGCCATGGAAACCGAGTAAGCTTATGCACGCACCTTGATTTTTGAGTCGGAATCGCGTTTTGGATACTGTGGGTTTGGGGTCCCAACTCATTTTATTGCCATCTCCATATACAGCCATCAAGCGGGCCCATAAAGTAAAAGATTGTCAAGGGACAAGTTGAAGTCCTTATCAAATTTGTAAAATCGAGCGTCGCTGTGATAACTGTGTATAAAGATTTCAAATTCTAACTTCAGATTCTACCACATATTTTGGATTCCAAGTCTTAATCGAAGCAGATATATTATTTGTGATAGCTTAAGGATTGTGATTACGCTAATTGATAATATTAGCTGCAAAAAGTTAAGAATCAGCTTCCATAATACTCTCTCCGTTCCCTTTTAAGTGATCCATGCGGGAATACATGCAATTTTAAACCCCTAAATTTTCATTTTTTTTATACCAAATTAAAGTGCTCGTAGTTTAATTTAGTACAAAAATAAATTAAAAACATTCTATGGAAGTGCCTTTTTTAACGTCCACAAAAATACACGTTTCACAAACAGATCACTTAAAAAGGGACGGAGGGAATACTTAAAATCTAACCACTGATCAAAAAGCACCTCAAACCTAGTTTCAGGAGCCAGTTTTACAAGTTAGCATTGGAACGGGGTTTGGTGAGACCATTGGTGCCACCAAAAGGACAAAATGTGTGCCAACTTACATAAGCCAGATAGGAGCCAATATTAGGAGTTTAGGTAGGTTTCTCAAGGAGTTTAGGTACGTATCCACTGGAGATGCTCTAAGATGTGGTTTTATTGAGTAAAACCAAGATAAACAAGTTTTGAAACAATTCTTTCCACCCCATGAAATTCTTAGCATTAGACCAAATCTTGAATTTTTTTCAAGAATACAATGAGTCATTTTTTCTAAATAAAAGCACGGTCACTTACCCCTATATCTTAAAAGTAGAAAGGAAAAAGAAAAACCAACAAAGGTGATGCACATATCAATAACACTAAAATCATAACCACTGTCATGTTTCATGAAAGTTATGAAACAACTAAATTAAAGATAAGGAGACTGAACCTTTCAACCATCAACTCGAATCCACACTCTTAGTAGTATATCAGTAAGCCTAAAAAATTAGGAGCCGTTTTTCTTAGTTTTTTTTACTTTGTCTATAGTCAATAGTTAACAGCACCTTAGTCAGCATCAAAGTAATAAAAGGAGGCTGACTAGTTCAAGTATCAAGCACATCTACAATCCTAGCTATTGCAACCACCGAAATGTAAGAACTACTACAAACACTCACAAACCAATCCAATAACAGTCTGTAATCCAAAAAAAGAGGGTCGCCATCACCATTGATCACGCTCATAATAGGAAGATTGTGTTCACCTGCAACATTGGCAAAAGAGAAAACAAAAGGAGTCTTGAGAAACGAAATAGTATGTACGCAGCCTACCCCGCAAAAACGGAGAGGCTATTTGTGCGACTTGAACCGACCTACAGGTCACAATGGAGCAACCTTACCGTCACACCACCTTTAGAAACATCATAACATCAGACTGATTAATAGAAAAACAAGAGTGAGGGATAACCATCTAATTTCCGACTAACATCACCTCATTAAGGGTTAGAGGCACATAACTTTCCAGTAAGCGTATGGAGTTGTACAAAAATCACAGTTCATTCAAGCTGCAAAAACGTATGGCGGTGTACAACAATCAGCCAATCAGAAAAAACATAATGTGGATGGTGAGACACAGATTTCCTCCAATGCATAGCCACAAGGATAAAACCAGAAGTTTTTGGAAATTCCTATAACATGGTAAGTAGTGAGGCCATAGTTTGCGGAAGCTTGATTCATATTCCCCGCTGTTATCCAAGATAGAATGCTACATGCAAAGACAATAATTGAAAGGTGTTGATAAGGTTGTTAAACTGGCTCATCGTTAAGTACGGAAGTGTAGTTCATCCTCTGTTGTGACTCGTGAATACATCTCGATTTTAGGGTCGAACGTGCCGGGAGATTGGTCCATGACGACAAGAATGATTCAGTTTTTCACTAATAAGCGCAGTTAGACCAATTTATATTCGCACCTACTTCAGGAAAACAAATATACCTGGACAAGCAAATGTGCAAACAACGTTTGAGTTTGCAGATGTCATTGTTTAATTCCATTGCACATGGACCTTTTTCATTCTTTTTATTGATAACTAGCAGGCCTAGCCTCGTGGGATTAGCCTCAAGGATTGACGAATGACATTTCACTGTTGGTCCACTTATAGAGACTCGGACCTGAGACCTCTCTAATAAGTGTCCCAAGCTCTGGCCACTGAACTAACCCTAGTGGTTGCTTTGCTCACTGACAGGAATATATACCCAAAGAGCTTAGACAACAAACCAATTACTTAACTCACCTTAACAGTACTATTCTAAGGTAGACAAACAAAAGCACACATGGCAAGAGGTAATGCATGCACATACATACTAATGCATATTTTAATGAGTATTAAAGGTCCGCAACAGCTTAAGAGCTCGGATGAGAAGTTAAAGACCACTTGTTTCAACCGTGGTGAGAAGGGCCATATTGCCAGCGCATGCCCAAGCCAAAGGGATACTTTAGAAGTTCAAGACAATCAAGATGCGGGGAGTGCCAGGGGAAAAAACAAAGGCAACCAAGATACAGAACAACCTGAAACACGGTAAGACAGGTGACACTCATGAATCTAACACCTGCAGTGTACAACGTGAAACAAACTCTATATCCAGTCTGAGATGATCAACATCAACTAGATTCCTCTCATTCACATATTTCACATTACTTCATGACATGAACACATTCTTACGCTAATTCATCAAAAAAAATGTTTTCTTTTTGCATGTGTACTGAATTATTAGGTACCGAGAACCGTACCAGTTATTGTAATGTATTGTAACAGCTCATCCAGCTTAATTTTGACTTCCTTTACAGGAAGCGTTGGAAAAACACATTGGAAGTAAATAGCTTAACAAATTAGTGTCCAGTCACAAGATTGGCGATGGCTACCTACTTCCTAGGGGACCTTACGCTTCATACCAAAATATAAAACCTGTGGTGCTTTTATCTTGTCATTTCCACCCTAACTCACTAATGGGAATCCATAACCCCTTACTAATCTTTGTTCTCTTTTTCCTAACTCAATAGTGTATATTAAGGTTTTCAACTCCCGCCAATAAAGGTGTCACCAGAATCCTGTTTCACTTTGTATTGCCAGCCTAAAATATTACTCCCTCCGTCCCAAAATGTGGGGCTCTTTTTGGGAACCCAACTACTCAAGGAACATAATCATTGCAAGCTAAAAGTAAAGCAATTTCCCAAAATGCCCTTGAATTCACTTTCCCAGATGTGGCAGCAAAAACTTGCTCCAAGATTTTGGCTCAAACTTTAAATCACAATTAGTGGGCGGTAAATTAATGGGCGGGTGTTTCTCCAAAATTTAGTGGCGGATGTTTCAAATTCCAAATCATTTCAAACTCTCCCTATAAAATGTAAAATACTCTTACATTTACAGGAATTTTTGTTTTTGTGGTTTAAATAATGATTGTGACTTGAGAAGAAAGGGCAAAATTGGAAAGGTTCCTAATTATGCCAATTGAAAAGTCAAAATGGACAAATATTTTGGGAAAACAAAAAATGGCATCGTGGACCAAGAAAATTGGACCGAGGGAGTACTTGATGAATGAGTCAACCAAGGTATTGACCGTAAAATTAAACTGATAGAGGAGGTGGAACAATGAACATGACCAACCTCATTTGTGTAAAAGCCAAGTAATGTAAAGTCAACATATCGAACACTTCCAGCAAGACACTGTGTCTACGGATCAAGGGCTTTCCAGCAGCCTTCTCAATTCTAAAATTAAGTGTTCACCTTTATCTTTTATAAGACCAAATAAACTATTTCAAACAGCAAAACAATAACGGCCACAATTTGTTTATGCAGAACATTATGGATCTTATGTATCAATTGTCAGAGCAAAAGGAGGCCAGTAAGGTGTCCCCTTTGCAGCCTCGTCTTGAGCTACACATATTCAGGACACACTCCTATTGTCGTACACAGCTTAAAGGAAGTGCTACCCTTATTGCTGTAGAATAATGAATTTAACAGAAAGAAGCACATGTTCATAAGCAAAGGAACATGTCTTTTGCAGGTTTCAGGCGAGGAATCATAGCATCCAATATGCATGCAAGACATTTGAAAATTAGAAGAGAAAAAAAATATGATTTCTTGCTTCTATCAGCAGCAAGGAAAATGGCAATTCATAGAGTGCCAATGGGAAGAACCCATCTAAAATGAAGCAAAAGCATGTAACCTATGAAGCACCAACACTTCTAATCGGTCCCCTTATGCGTGATGGACTCATGGGAATACACAAATGACACGCCTGGTGGCATGCCCACTTAATATTTTCATTTTGTTTGGGTGGCCATTTATGGGACATTCGGAGACAAATACTATATTACATTTAACAGTTTGGGGTATGAACTATAATATTTAAAAACATGACCATGAAATTTGTAAACATAAAATAAAATGCCTTCTATGTTATGGGTGTGGTTGGGTAGAGTGGTCTTCTCCTAAAGTGAGTTTGCCATATGGAGTGGGGCTTTGGAGGGGTATCATGAATGGGTGGGAGGCTTTTGTGAGTAATACTCATTTGGAAGTTGGCAATCTAAGTTTTCAGATGCGAAAGCGCAAGGCGAGGCCATTGAACTCTCATGAGGCGACGCGTAAGCCATTAGAGTTTTTATTTTTATTTTAGCATAAAGAATTAAATTAATTAAAGTACCATAGAAAGAGGGGATAGTGTATTAAGGAAAAAATAGTAGATTAACTCACAAAAATAAAATATGTCAAGGCATTTAAACATAGAATATTAATACATCCAACTTTTAGAAGCACTCTAAGTCATCTCGCAAATACGCAAAAACCCTTCGTCTTTGCCCCAGCAACTTATAATGAATTGACTCCACCTATGAAGAAAAAGAGGAGTGAAAGAGAACCGACTCTTTTGATGCATACGCCTTCAGCTGGGGGAAAAAGGCATGAAAAGCATATGCCTCTTTTGATGAGCGCCCTGAGGTGCTTTTGTGCCATGCCTCGAGGCGAACCCCAATTGCCTTTGAAAACATTGTTGGCGATGGAAGAAGAGTGCTGTTTTGAAAGTATGTGGTGCAGGAAAGCGAGGTTACGAGATGCTTTTCCAAGTATCTACCGTACGGCTACTGATAGGAAGGCATCCTTTTTTTGGTTATCTTCAACATCATGATGGTGCTATACTGTGGGATATTCAATTGCGTAAGAATGTGCGTGACTGGGAGGAGGAGGAGGAGCGAAGGGGGGTGAGGGGAGAGGAGGGGTGAGATTCGTTAAAATCTTTCCAGGACAAGATCTTTTCAGGCTAAGTCTTACTACCAAACTCTATGTGGGGGTGGTAATCACTCCTTTCCTTGGCAAGCCATTGAAGGTGAGTTTTTTTGGATGGTGTGCAGCGCAAGGAAAGATTCATACTATTGATAATTTGATTAGAAGGCGAATGATCATTGTCAATTGGTGTTGTATGGGCAAAATGGATGCAGAGAAGATTGATCTTCTCATTCTGAATGTCCGGTAGCGTGGAGCACTTAAGCGCGTGGAGAGGTGCTAAAGTGGGGAAAAAATGGAAGCGTGTCTGGGTTATGATCCCTCTTTGTTTGCTATGGATAATTTGGCATGAGAGGAACATGAGATGTATTTGAGGGGTAGAACAGCCGTTCTTTTTTGACTAGTTGCTTGTATAGTTGGGAGTTGGGACAAGGGGGATATTATCTTTCCCTTGACCAATTCATAGCCAGATTTGATCACTTTCATACTAATAGTAAGGTCTAGGCCTTTTTGTAATCACCTCTTTTTGTGCATGGGCGGCATTCCCTTACTGTCGTGTTCCAAATACTATATTATTTCCTAATCGGGAAAAAAAAGTTTTTGTTGCACACAATATTTGGATTCTATGCTTTGATGGACTATATCTAATTAAACAGAACATGTCTTAGTCGTCAATAGTTCTACTTAGTTGTGGATAAAGTATTGGTATGCCAAACAAGTAAACATAAAATTCTCTCTGGGTAAAAATTTGCACATTAAATAAGCTAGCCCAGAAAGTTTATAAATTATGATGGACTTCATAGTTCCGTTCAGTCTAGCAAAGACCCAAATCCTAACTACCCCATCTAGAGGCGCCACCAATTGCACTCAAAAGCATTAAGACACTATAACAAAAAATGGATATTCCAAAGCTGACTCAGAAAGAAATACAAGTCAGAGTCAGAAAAAGTCCTGTATCATGTCCCACCACAGAAACTCATCGACAAGTAATCATAGTCATGAAATGTTCATCAATTGTCAAGAGGAAGCAAATAGACCACAAACAACAAGACCATCCTCTAACTCTAAGGAGACATAAATTATACAACACACTTTCCAACTACTGCTACGCCAAATCCCACGCAATTGCAATTTCTATTCTTATTCTATGTCGTCTATGCAATTGACTAAACCGCTATCTGCTAAATTGCAATGACCGAACAACAAACCAACCAACCAAATGACAAACAAACTAGATCTAACTATTTTAATACTTCATAGCAATCTGCAATCGATACTTGTAACCTAAATGACGGTTTACATACTAATATTCAGCACTGCAGGCCACAAGTGAACCATTTTTGGCCTCTAAATGCCTTTATTGCACATTTTCAAAGTTCATCACGAGCTGGTCACGATCTTAAGCTAGTAATCTAGTACATAAATTATTACTTCTACTTCTTTTCTAAAAACATGTGTTTTGATCCTGCTGCCAAGACCTTACCTTTAATCGTGTGAGAATAAATTCAAACACAGTGTAGCGAGCACCACACTCAAAGAACCAGTTGTGTTTCTATCACCGAGTAAGCAAGGACAAAGTAAATGAAAACAAAAAGACTAGAGAGGGGCTTACAAGAGGAAGGCAGAAACCAAGCCAGACCCGCACTCGAAGTGTTCGGACTCAACCTTAAACAGGGAGCAGCGAAGATCTGCAGCAGCTAGCACGGGTGTCTCTCCAACAATCCTCTTGTGGTCTGGAAAAGCACCTTTTTCCAGTGCTGGGGACTTGTCGTGAGACAGAAAAGGATATACATCGAAAGCAGCGACCATGTCCTTGCGATTTTCCACAAGGCGGAACATACAAGCAAGAACCGACAGCTTCCCTCCGGCGTACGGTTCAGCATGGCAGCCGGATTTCAAAACACAAAACCATCCATTTTTTGAGTCAAGCACATGGAACTCCACAGAATTGGAAAGGCTTGGGTGACGATTTAAAACTGTGGTGAGACATTCAACTTCCTTGCTGACCAATCCTTCGTCTGCTATGAGAGCATGGGCGGTTAAAGGATAACGGTAACCAGCATTAAACCACATACAGTAGTCAGGTATCAAAACAGTTGGTTCCCTCTGGAAGGGAAAATCCTGCCATTTATATTTGCACAAGTTGAAAGTCTTCCATTCAGAGCAGTTTGTATCGAAAGCATACAAGCAATGTTTGTGAGCGGTATAGAAAAAGATCTTAGAGCCAACCACAGTATTGGATTCAACAACTCCTGGGGTGCCACGATAAGGATACTCCTGCCCGTAGTCGTAAAAAGGAGGGTTCGGCAAAACAGACCAACTCTCAGCATTTGGCTCGAAACACTCGAATAACGGTGTCTTGATAGTGAAGTGGGTAGATTGAGTTGGTTGGCGGGACAGGACATAAAACCTTCCATTGACGGGGGAAATAGAAGGGTAACACTTGCCACCATTCATGTGATGCGTTGGTATCACGGCCAACGGTGGTGGGGATGAGGTATCACAGACATAGACAGAGTGGTCAAGGTGTGTATCTTTCTCGCTCCTTGTACGGGGAGAAGCGGTTACTCTTTCGCCACCAACCAAATAAACCCTAGAGCCCACATTGAAAAATCCCATGGAACTCGGATATTTGCTGCTGGGCAATTCAATTGCAGGAGTTAAAAGTTGGATCTGTTGTTTAGTCCAATCATTATCATCATCGGTCATGCTGCTACTGCTCCTACGAGAATTACAACCAATATCCCTAGCATCTATTAAGTAAATCTCATATGCAATAGGTTTTTCGAGGTGAGAGATAATCAGGAAAACCTTCTTCGGATCCGAAGACGAATCATCTACAGGTAGTGAAGAACCGGCAGATTCCCTCTTCCGCTTCGAAGCCATTTCTTGCAGAAGCGATTCCTCTATTTCGCAATCACCGCCCCGAATTTCCAAACCAAAACTGTGCGAACCCGAGCGCAGAGAGAGAACGCTCGCGAAGATTATGAGGGAAATTAGGGCTCGACGGTGGTTCCGATATCTTTTTCTTCTTTGCCGTTGATGGTTTATCAGGTCCCAAAAAAAAAAATAACCCTAGTCTTTGCTTATGTTTCTCACAAGCATTTGTATGAACGTCGATTTAGACCTCTAACATTGTCACGATTTTGGGATCTCACATAAACGATCTGAACCAATCAATTTAAAATAATTAATCGATTGATCGTGTAAAAAAAATTAGGACCATCGTATATTTATAAATAATTAATTTAATTACTGCAGTATAATTTTTATTCAGGATCAGGATCCTATAATTTGGAAGAATTTTGAAAAAAAATTATACAATTGTGCGTTTGGTATCCGTTTAACCTGAACCATAGATATCATAACTTTTGTTGAGAGGAGCATTCACGAAAAAAATCATCTTAGCCGGCGATCGATAAGTATGAAAACGCAAAACTGATGAACTATATTGACACCTATTAATGTTTGATCAAGATAAAAAAATTAGTGAATACTCTCCTCAACAAATTTTTTTCAGATTATAGGGTCTTGATATTTAATGAAAAATTAAATTATTAGATCAATTACTCATAAATATCTGATGAGCCATTTTTTTTAGACCGCTTGAATGATTATTTTAAATTTGTTAAGCAGTTCAGATTATTTTTGTCGGACCCCGATGTTGGCCCCATAAGACGATGTGTAACAATGGATTTGGAGGTCCATGACTCACACCAAAATGAGGTCATTTTGGGGGGCTCCATCAAGTATTAGACGGCAAATGGATGTAGGGGGGCTCCATCAAGTATTGGACGGCAAATGGATGTAGGGGTAATAGATGACCAAGTGACAGGGGTTTAATTGACGTTTATTTAAGTACAGGTGTTTATGGAACATTGAGTACAAAAGTCCGGTTTTTTATTTTTATTGTTTGAAATCTTTGCTTTTGTTTATGGAATGTCTCGTCTTTGTTTGGATATCCATAACCCTTATGCTCTGTTTGGAACTTGAGGAAAGTGAGGGAAAAGAAAGGAAAATTAAAATTTTTCCCTCCCTTTGTTTGGTTTGGAGAGAAAGAAGAGAAAAAATAAAAAATCCAAGTATTGTGAATAGTAAAATTTTCCTCCCACTTTTCTCTCACTTTCCTCTCATTTTCTTTTCTCTTCCACATGTTCCAAACAGAGCATTAAGGCCTCGCTCGGATGCGGGATACGTTTTAGTGGGATTAGATAATAAGTTGGATAAGATAGTAATGAGAATTATTTAGTAAGGGTGGATCCACATTGATGTGATATTTACGAAGGAATATTAAATAGTACGTGGTTTGGATTAATTTGTGATAAATGGGGATAAAGTTGGGTGGATGATGTAAAAACATGACAAATGACTTATTTGCCCTTGTGCATGAGTCACATTAGATTCTACGATAAAATAAAGACATAAATACAAGACTAATTAGATTAATTATACTTGACAATAAATATAATATAATAATTTTCTTTATTAATTATATCTAAAATTAAAAGATTCAATCATATTTTTTTTAATTATTCATTTTAATAATTATGCATATCACTTAATTTTTTGCACATTATGTGTTTTTTTACTTATATTAAGTACAAAACTTACTAATTTAGTAATTTTTATGTTATATACCTCAACAATATCATTTTTTTTTGTATCCAATTAAGGATCTCGATTACTCCCTCCGTCCCTTTTTAAGTGATTCATACGGGAATACGCGCAATTTCAAACCCCTAAAAAATATATTTCTCGATATAATTTTGTAATTTTCTTTATACCAAATTAAAGTGCTCATTGAGTACTTTAATTTGGTGCAAAAAAAAATTAAAAAGGTTCTACGGAGGTGCCTTTTTTAACGTTCACAAAAATACACATTTCCCAAGCGGATCATTTAAAAAGGGACGGAGGGAGTATTAGTTTAATTTGGTGCACGCAAAAATAAAAAATTATATGCGGAAGTACTTTATTTTTTTATCGGAAGGATATTGCAAAGCAACTCAACAAGCCAACAATGTCAAAGTCTGAAGTACAAAAAATTTTAAATTTTTTTGTATCGAATTAAAGATCTCAATTAGTACTTTATTTTTTTATCCGAAGAAAATTGGCTCGTAAAACATTAAAATGGGGTTTGGTTTTTTATTTAAAACAGTCAAGAGGGAGAGAAGGGGGATGAGCGGGGGTAGGTTGGTAATTTTAATGGGGTATTAATTAGTAACACCCCTCCCCTGTTATTAATTAGTACCCCTGAGGGGGTATTAATTTGGAAGGAGTATAACTTATGATGTATACCCCTGCGCCAAATAACAATTCTCTTCCTCCGTTTTCAGACTACTTCATTGTCCAGATACTTTACCGATATATACCAAAAATTGAATTTAATCACTGAAGTATACCATTTTTCAAACTATTTTTTTTTTATGACATGCCGTAGATTCCACCCGCGACACATGGTAGGGAAGCCAAGTGGCAAGTCAGGGGCGCCACGTCAACACATGTCGCATTTGGGAAACGCGGCACATTGAATAATGCCGCATAATGCAAGTGCGGCACATAGTGAATAATTCGCAACACAAAAAAATAAAAAACATTTTATATAGAAGTGCCGCACCAGTCACCTGCGGCATTTTTTTTTTACAATTTAATGAAACAACAAACATCAGTTGTGTATTGTAACCACCGATTGCAAAAAAATACTCTCCTATTTGTTACTAACATTTAACTACACATGAAATATGACATGGAATTAATTGTTGCGGGAAAAAAAAAAATTCATGCGCAGTCCCAAAACTTAAGTCCCTTTATAAAATTCAATGCCGAAAATTTGATAAGTTCAATTTGACATCTGCTCCATCAATTTTAATTACCGCCAAATTTTTGTTTTTCAAACACATGCCTTGTGACGAAGGTTGTGGCTGGTGATGAATGTTTTTTAAGGCCGTGCAATTCTCGGTCCGGGAGTCAGAAAAGCGAGTTGGCTGCCACCATCGCATAGCCGGTAGTTTGGGCAACACTGTGGCGTAGACGGACCCCATTTTATTTTCCCGGACACGGAAATAAGTTACTGTGAACAGGCATCCGAGACCAGCCCCGTACATTGCGGCTGATGACGAAGGTTTTTCAAGGCTGTGCAATTCCAGGTCCGGGAGTCAGAAAAGCAAGTTGGCTACCACCATCGTGTAGCTGGTAGTTTGGGCAACGCTATGGCATAGAAGGATCCCATTTTGTATTCTCGGACACAGAAATAGGTCGCTGTGAACAGGCCTCCGAGACCAGCCCTGTACATTGCGACTGGTGAGGAAGGTTTTGTAAGGCCGTTCAATTCCGGGTCCGGGAGTCACAAAAGTAATTTGGCTACTGCCATCGTGTAGCCGGTAGTTTCAGCAAAACTATGGCGTAGATGGACCCCATTTTTGATTTCCGAACACAGAAATAGGTAGCTGTGGCCAGGCCTTCGAGACCAGCCCCATACATTGCAGCTGGTGACGAAGGTTTTTTAAGTCTCTGCATATCCGATCCGGGACGCGAAAATACGAGTTGGCTACCACCATCGCATAGCCGGTAGTTTTGGCTGTGGAATGGAGTAGACGGTGCCCATATTTTGGCTTAAAACACTTGTGTTTCTTCCCAAATTACTTCTTCTTCCACATCTCCGCCGCCAGCCAAATTCCACCGACTCCCCAATTTACAACACTCCTCTGGACGGCCAAACTGATGCTTTGATTGGAAGTCTGATGTTCAACGAAAATCTGATCCAGTTCAAAAAAAAAAAAACTGATCGGGTGCTTAGATGTTTCCACCGTCTCTCTCTAAACTCAGTTTCCACCATCTCTCTCTCTCTCTCTCTCTCACACACACACACACACACACTATACAAACAAAATCGAAATTAATGCTTGGTGTGATTTTAACGACGAGGCGAACGACGGAGAGGCGGCGCAATCGTAGGATCGGTTTCTGGCGCCGGTGATTGAACACGATTGTGCATCTGGGTCTTGAAAAATTCTACATCTTTATCACCCAATTGCTCTTTTTTGTCTTTGAACCCATTAGGGAAATCAAATACCGACTCTTCTGCTAAACTAGAAGAAATCGAGAATTGGGAGTCCGTCTTGAAAAATTCTAAGTACATCTTTAAAAGCGTTGTTGCCCATTACGTCTTTAGAAAACGTGTTTGGTAAGCACGCTTTTAGAAGGCGTGTTTGCCAAACACGCTTTTAAGCCGGATTACGATTAACTTAATTTTTTGGTTAATCCGTCTTAACCCACCATGAAAGCGTGTTTGCCAAACACGTTTTCATAAAAGCGTGTTTAGCAACCACGTTTTCACATAGTTGGGGAATAAAGTTCAAAAATTCACCTTTTCTGTAATAAGTTATAAAAAAACCTTTAAATCGGTTAATGAGCCTCGAATCTGGCAACCAATTAAGGCAAGGGCTAATTAACCGATTTGCGCTTTTCTTTATAACTTTATTAAATAAAACGTGATTTTTTTTAACTTTATTCCTAAACTACGTGAAAACGTATTTGTTGAACACGTTTTATAGAAGACGTGGTTACCAAACACACTTTCACAATGGGTTAAGACGAATTAACCCAGAAAATTAAATTAATCATAATCCAGCTTGAAAACGTGCTTGGCAAACACATTTTTTGAAAGCGTGCTTGGCAAACACGTTTTCATAATTTTTATCCCCAATGATATTTGCTTGTCTACTCTCTCCATTTTGATCTTGTGCAAAACAATAAAGTTATAGGCAAAAAAAAAAAAAAAAAAGGAGGTCATTTTCGCACATGCATTTTGAATCGTGCATTAATTTTGAAGTTTGATGTTTGGCACCTAATTTTAACTCTCATTTATGGGGATTTGGGGATGCTGCTGTGCAGCCCCACGCACAGCAGGTGTTGTGCGCCATCCGAGCCGTCCGTTGCTCGGATGGACAGCTTAGATTTCATCTTGCACGCACGACAACCAACGGTTCGAATGCAAAGGTGCCGAGGTGAAATCTGAGCCATCCATCCAAGCAACGAACGGCTCGGATGGTGCACAGCAGGTGTTATGCACCCGCTGCACAGCAGCAACCCCTTGTCCCATTTATGGAGAATAGATCATCAAAACTTTCATAAGGAGCTAGGAAGGCTTTGGAATTTCTGCGTTCTTATTTTATAATTTCCAACCGTTTAGAATTTAAAGACTTAAATACCCTTTGATTTTTGTTCTGATTGACTGCTCCTTTTCCATCAGTCCAATGTTTATTGCTATGTGATTTTATGTTACATATAAACTATATTACTCCATATTACTAATGAAGTATATTTAATTTTGCCTTATCTTTTTTCAATATTCTGAGCAAATTATTGAATTTGCCTCGTTATCCATTAAGAAAATGTGAAACTAGGTCAATTGCTTTCGGTTTATCATTAATTGACATGGTATACGTAAAGTGGAAAATATCGATTCTCTGTTTCCCTTTTCTTTTTCTCAAGATGTATATCTAGATGTCTCACATTTTCCACAAATTGATACAAATACACATGACCGACGATTCTTTAATTGGTTCAATGTACTATTGAACCCATGTATGCAACACACTAGATTATTTTTCTATACTCTTTAAAACTACCAACAATAGTGTTGTTTTGTTGTGTTCGCTCTTATATTTTCAATCAACAAAAACGAGTACAAAAAGGGTATGGGTCAAAAATTTCAAATAGTAAATAATTCTATAGGTGAGGCCACGTGAACTCCACTCCACATGGGGCCTTAACCAAAAAGTCCATATATATACCCCACAAACAAACTTTCGGCTGTATGTATACATAATAACCACACAACAACAGTGAGAGATGACATGAGAGAGAGAGAGAGACGAAATCAGAGAGAGGACCCAGAGAGAGAGGATTGACCTGTAGATCAGAAGAGAGAGAGCAATGAAGGCAAGAGAACACAAACAAAATGAAGAGACCGCCGCCGGTCACCTCTTCGGCGGTGGTGATGCGGTCGGAGCGCCGAAGTGGGTGGAGCGGTGGCGATGAGGGGGCCCGATGATGGAGTTGTAGAGAGAAGGGAGAAGAAGCGGTGAAAGTGGAAAGTCGGTAAAAAAAGCCCTAACCCTTTCTAAAGTGACGTCTCTTTTTACTTTAAAAGGAAAAAACATGAGGCAAGGTAAGAAGTGTTGTGCTGTATTGCTATGCCTAGATTAAAGACAAAACGTGTTTCGTACCCACGTTTTCTAAATCGTGTTTGGGAACCACGTTTTCTAAAACCGTGTTCTGTAAACACGTTTTCTAAAACCGTGTTTTGTAAATACGATTTCTAATCGGATTATGATTACCTTAATTTTTCGGTTAATCCGTATTAACCAACAATAAAAATTATTTGCTGAACACGTTTTTACATAGTTCGAGAATAAAGTTCAAAAAATCGCATTTTATTTGATAAAGTTATATAAAAAACGCAAATCGGTTAATGAGCCTAAGGAAGTAATCCTTTGACGGCATAGGCGAGAGAGAGAAACGCATGGACTTTATATGCGGCGATCAGCAATTGACCTCCGTGTTATGCACGACGTAGATATTGGGTTGCTGCTCCATCTCTCTGGTCTTGCGTTTCGATTTTGTTAATTTCTTCGGTTTTACTCTTGCCCGACCCACAAATTGGACAAAGGCTTTCTGATTAGCCTTACGATTGATGCTTATTCACTGACCATTGCAATTTTAGAAAATTTAGTTAATCTCTATTTAATTTTTTGATTTAATCATCGATTGTTAATTGCGAAAACTTTGATAGGCGAAGAAGTTTTATTTTGAGCTTTCAAGTCCTCCAATGGCTATACCTTCTGATCAGGCCTTAACCAGCATCTGCAGTCACTGGTAAGGGGGTCTATCTCGTAATATTCATGTGTAATATGATCGCTTTTCATTATGTGGAAATCAAAGAACTCTTATTCTAGTAATCAAATTTAGGTTTTAGATTCGATTTCTTACTCGAATCAGTTAGAATAGGGCTCCGAATTAAATTTAGGTTTTGATTTAGGTTTGGTTTGAATTTTCTGTATGTGATCTCACTTGGAGAAATGAATCTATTTTTAAGGACAAAATAGGAAATGTACACACTATAAAAGGGACGGATGGAGTATTTCTTTGCATCTTAATTTCCCATAATTATTTTGATTTTAAAAAAAAATTTATTGACCTTATAAAATGATCACATCTTGTTCAATTTGATTACTTGAAAGACTAGTAACACTTTTTTTTTACTTTTGGAGGAGGATGGGTTGACGTGGAGTCTCATGGAGGAGGTAGTTACTGTTTTCAAACTTTTGGAGGGAAGATGGGTTCTCATAGAGGAGGTAGTTACTTTTTTCAAACTTTTGGAGGGAAGATGGGTTAACGTGGAGTGTAGTTGTAGTGTGAAAGTTGGCTTTTTTTGCCCCTTTGCAATTATTTTTCTTATCTCTTGTTTAGTTATTTCACGGGGTTATTTTTGGGATTCAAAATATATACACAATCTCTCAAAAACGAGGACACTTCCCCCTTTATATATTAGAATAGATCATGTTATCTGTAAGCAATGGGTTTCGGGTAGGTTTTAGTTATTGAGCGTTAATCTCTCACATCTAACAGTGCTACGTTGCCCTGGTAATCGAACACTAGATGTCAAAGACGGAGCAGAAGTGTCATGAGACCAGACCATCTTCAACACTGCAGAAGAAGAAGTAGCCAACCATTGGTTGTCGTACGCATAATCGTTCAATTTAATTTAAGTCAACTATATTTTGGAAACTCTTACGTCTATTTGGGAGTAATGATATTTTGACCAGTTTGAAGTTAGTTCGATATGGTTGTAATATGATGACATCTGCTTTTGGAATGGTGATATCGTAAAGGTATGAAATCATTTCTTGGATTGTTGTAATGTTTGATTAACATTTTTGAAAAATCGGAGCATTACAGTATTTCCAAAAAAATTGGACGTTACCGTAACATTTCTAAATTTAGGTAACCATTTGTAAAAAACATTTTCCCAAGACCCCTTTTCTAGTAATGTGTATAATTCGAAAATAAGTCACAACCACCGTGGAAAAACATTTATAATTTGAACAAACTGAAAAGGAATCATTGGACAACAAGTAGAAACAATAATTTTGCCCACGTAAAGAAATCCGATTATCTTTACACGAGTCGTTCACCAGAAAAACAATAAAATGGATAGGTACTCCAAAGCAGATAAATTGAATGCATGTGAAAAAGATAATAAATTTAATAGTATCTAATTGAAAAACAGATAAACTTTTAAACAAATCGAAGCAGAGGAGGTCATTTGTTTAAATGCTTGCTATACCACAAGATTCATGGGTGCTTTGTAGCACCAGCATTGCTCGGAATGTAATCATTAAGACAAAAGGCCAGGGGAAAAAGAATAAGAAGGCAGCAATTCACGTTTAATTAGTTAGAATTCCATGTAACGATTTGTGAGTTATAAAGAATTTGCAGATACAAGGATGAAAATAAATAAATAAATAAATAAACACGAACCATACAACAATTCACACATAAACCAAAATTCTGAAAATTTGTATATAGTCACAATATATAGCCTGTCAACTCATCACCTAGCTATTTAAGATAAAGTCTCAAATGAAAATCTTCTACTACAATTGCTATATATCCAATTGTCACCTTAACATCTTTCTTAACAATTCCAGTAAGTCAATGCATTATGAATATAGGACGGACTTTGAATATTTCACATGGAGGGTTGGGGTACAAGGTATCTCACGTACTCAGCATAGAAGAGGCCCTCCTACACTTTCCAGAAGCGACTTAGACTTACTCGGAGAAGACAACGTTGCAATTCAAGCACGACCAATGGAAACGTTGCCGTCAACATGTTGTCCACGTCTTCCTTCCTAAAGACGTATCCCTTCAATAAAATCAGATTAGCATAAAGTTTGTCATCTATCAACCCAAATAATTAAGAAGGAAATAGAAAATGATTGTTGCAAAACAGCAATTCAGTATAAAGGGAAAAAAATGACTAAATATTCCAAAAAGAAATTTAGCCATTGGAAAGAAAGACAACTTACTTGTTTCACCGTCGCCGAGATGTGCACCGACGCATTGCCCATAAACCGTACAAGTTGTCGGCAACGATTATCATACGTGTGAACAAACGTGGGGTCTTCATATACCAAACGCAATGGCGTGTTCGGTGGGATTCTAACCTCCCAATGGGGTAGGGCCCCAAACCAAGGTAGGTTCATGCAACCCATAGTTTTGAAGAACCGTCTTTTATCTGCAGGAAACAAAAAGTCTGCATCATCGCGAGCATTTTTGAGAAGTTCAATCCTCTCCTTCGATTCCCAAAGGCTTGCATGATCACAAACAAGATCTTGACGACCACTGTTATGTAAAATTACCCCATTAGAATAAAAACATCAATTTCTGCAAACACAAGTAACTAACTATAATTTTAAGCATAATCTAACAATGGATATTAATTCCCCAGCAACTATAGCATGAAAAATTACTAGCTACACCTTTTATGGGCTAATTCAGGGCACTAGAACTACTTACAATTATCATCAAAGTGGATAATATTTCTTTCCCAATTATAACTAAAGAGAACAAAACATCTCGGTCCGACTTTCCCCAATGGTAATGCCTATATGGATTCATAGTTAAAAAAAGATTGTTGTCTGGTGGATGTTTCCTCAATTTGAAAATCTACTCGCGAGAAATCCATAGGCACCACCAGTGAGAGCATATTCAACAAATAGGATCTAGAGGCGTTTAAGTTCAGAAATAAACAACTTACCGCCATCTCGTCAAATCAGCAATTAATTCTCCTAGCTCTTCTGGGATGTCAAGTTGACCATAAATCCTATGGATGAGTTCTCGAACTGATCTATAATCTCGGCCCTCCTTCCCGGGGTCCAAACTCTTGAGCTCGACGCCAATAAATTTCGGATTATGATCAACCATGACGATATTGTGAATGGCAAATCCATCCAGAGAGGTGCCCTCATCATGAAGACTTCTCACGTACTTGAGAATTGACCTATTCATGTATAAGCCAGGAAGATGTGAATGGAGCACTATGTAGTAAAACAAAAACCATTTAATCTAACAGAAGTAAAAAAGCTAACCTCAATAACTTCCGTACAGCGGGATGAATATATAGGCATCGACCTATATATGGAACATGTATCGAATTGAAATCTATGGTTTGCTTCAAAGCATCGACATATTCCTCCAACGATTGGGAATAGTTCTCGT
>JAXBDA010006088.1:0-21881 GCA_036023075.1 Gaultheria prostrata | reverse complement strand
TGGAGTGAGGTGAGGGGGGAGGGTGGAGGAGTGTATGGGAGGAAGGGGACTGATTTTTCAGTAGCAAGAGGGTGGAGTGTGGTGTTGGTGTTGGTGGGTGGAGGAGTGGAGAGTGGGAGGAGTGAGGGAAAGTTGGTGGGGTGTAAAGGTGTATGTATTTTTGTATTGTGTGGGTGTATGTGAGTATAAAATTATGTATAGAATGATTTTATAAAAATGTAATGCTCACGATTAAAATTAAACGTGCCTAAGGGTCGAATTTGTAGTAAATAAGAAGTATTAGGGTGTAAACCGAAGTAATTGGAAATTAAGGGTCCTAAGTGTAATTAGAAGTTAAATAACAAAATAAATGTAATTAAAATGAAATTAAATAATCCTAAATTTTATTAAAAATTTCGGATTATTACAATTGATAGGCCCTTGTGTCAACTTTGCTGTCGAAATTTGATGTTCCGTTCGTCCCAATTTGTTTCAGAGGGGAAAGATGAAAATTAAACAGGTGCCGAAAGGACATACAAGGGATTTGTGTATCGATCTAGTCTCCCATCTTGTACCAGGTGCCCAATCATTAGTGACTTTTCATTTAAAGTTTGCGAGGGATAACAAAAATGTTAAGATACAAGAAAATTTTCTTCAAAAGCATTCTGGAAAAGAGAAATAAACAGTTCAGATTCTCATTCTTGTGAATCTAGATCGACCGTTCATTTATCTCTCTTTGACATTTTTGGGGAAACTCTTCTTGCACTCTGTCATTCCTCGAGGGATAGCTACTAATCCCTATTCAAGAGGGAGTTGCAGTAATTCAAACAGGCAAGAAGTACCTTTCTGCTTGCATGGCATTTTATTTGTATTTGAAAACACGAAATTTTGTGCAAAAAATCTGAAAACAAGCGGAAAAAAATACAAAAACAAGCGGAAAAAATACAAATAGTACAAGAATTCAATTAGGACCAATACCTTGAATCCCATTATTATGATTGATGTAGTACTACACAAAATACATAATCTCTGTTCCACAACAAAAAACAAAATGATGAAAGAGTTTCACAGCGCTGCTCTCGGGCTTCCCAAATGAAGCAGGCAGCGGTACTACTTCTGTGAAAGTCTCATCCGACAAATTGAAAGCAACTATCAGAAGGCCGCTGGAACCATAGATTTAAATACCGGGTGAGACGTCTCGGTTTTTGAGGCCTCCGATATGGATACAGGCCGATATCTCGGTGTGGGGAAAGATCGCACCCTGTCTCGGGCGATACCCGAGACGTATCGGTGTCTCAGCCGATACGAAAAAAAAAAAAAACAGCCGAATCTTGTTATGGCTTGTATATGGCTTGAATATGCCGATCCTCCGGTACCTCCGCGCAATTCATTTTGGTATTGACTTGTAGTAGCAAATTATGTATGACTAAGACTAGGAGCTAGGCTATTGAACTTGAATCTTGTTATGGCTTGTAATTGTGTGTTGTAAGAACTCTACGGAGTGCTTATTTTCGTATTATAACCTTATCGTGGTGGTTTGGTTCAATTATATGTGCCAAGATTGGTTAAATATTACTAATTAAGCTAATGAGAGAAAAAGAGAGTATAAAATCAAGTTTTCTACATATTGCTAATGATCTTAAAAAATTCATGGCCAGCTGATTCCTGCGACGTATCGCCGATATGTCCCGGTACCGATACACCGATACCGCGACCGATACCGAGATTTAAAACCTTGGCTGGAACCCATCCCGAAACAAACGTAATGGAGACACCCCTTAATGAAAACCCCACAAGAAGCTCCACAAGTGGCCGATGGAATATAATAGGAATCTTGAATTCTCCTCCAATTTTTAGTTTTCTGTGAATAGACACCCACAACGGTAATCCCACGCTCTGGATTAAATTGATATTCATCAACGGTATCATAGTTAGTGAGGCTTACAACCTTGTAATCATTTGCAAAGGAATCATAGTTAGTGAGGCTTACAACCTTGTAATCATTTGCAAAGGAATCGTAGCCAACCCCATAAAGGTAATTGGTTAGTTCAATAACCGGATTGAGGACAAGAGCTGGCTCCGGAAGTTTCTTACATTCTCTAGTGGATGGATTTAACAAGTAGAAGTTACTTGGAATCAAGATTTTAAATCTCGGTATCGGTCGCGATATCGGTGTATCGGTATCGGAACATATCAGCGATACGTCACGGGAATCGGCTATCTCGGCCGTGAATTTTTTAAAATCATTAGCAATATGTAGAAAACTTGATTTTACACTTTTTTTTTTTCTCTCGTTAGCTTAAATTAGTAATATTTTAACCAATCTTAGCACATATAATTGAACCAAATCACCACGATAAGGTTATAATACGAAAATAAGCACACCATAGAGTTCTTACAACACGCAATTACGAGCCATAACAAGATTCAAGCTCAATAGCCTAGCTCCTAGTTTTAGTCATACATAATTTGCTACTACAAGTCAATACCAAAATGAATTGCGCGGAGGTACCGGAGGATCAGCATATTCAAGCTCAAGATTCGACTGAAAGCAGCAACTTGCGCCTGCAAAACGTTTGAGCTCTATTTTTTTTATTTATTTATCGGCCGAGACACCGATACGTCTCGGGTATCGGCCGAGACAGGGTGCGATTTTTCCTCACACCGAGATATCGGCCTGTATTGGAGGCCTCAAAATCCGAGACGTCTCGGCCGATATTTAAATCTATGCTTGGAATATAATCACCGTGGGAAACTAGAAGCAAACCATCGCAAGAGCTCCATACCAACAACCGGTAGGTGGAGTGACGTTCCATCTCAGGAAAATCAAGCTTTGTGGCGATTGGATTTATGTTGGCAAAATCCAGGGAGTAGAGATTGTGTTCGATGGAAATGACCATGTTTTTATCCACACGATATTTAAGGTTGTTGGTCTTCTTCGTTCGATTGAGGTGGGTTTTGACGAACTGGGGGTCGGAGATTTTGGTTTTCCATCTGCGAGAAACACACTTGAATCGGCAAAGTGATTTGACGGGTAGTCTAGAAAGTATGTCAGTGACGATTTCTCGGGAAGGGTGCCACTGCCGTTGCCGTTGGACATGGTCGCCGCCTTTGGATTGATGGAATGGAGCTTTTTGGGTGGTTGCGGAGTGTTTTAGTAACTGGTGGAGCTTGGTGGTGAAGATGTGTTTTATAGGAGGATTTTTCATTTCCGAGTGGAGAAATCTGGGCCGGTGTGAGAGAGAGTCAGAGAGAGAGAGAGGAGAGAGAGAGCGGGAGAAATTTGAGCCGTTCAAAACTTCGTCCAAAAATTTTGGACAGCCGAGATGCGTGCTCCACACCAGGTGGCCGTTCCTGCTCTTCACTGAAAAATTTCTCGTTTTATAGGCTTGTGAGATGTGAACAGGAGATAGTCAACGGTGAGCGGTCAGGTCTATATGCGGTTGGAAAAAAGTCTTTCTTTCTTTGTTGTTATCGAAGCAAAGCATCAAGAACCGCATCTATAAATCATTCGTCCAAATATTGCCACTATTTTTGGGCAAAAATAGAGAAGACTTCATCACGAAGGCGTGGAAGGAGTACTGGTGACATATCAAATTTCTCAAGATTCTGTCTATACAATATAACAAAAATGTCATTCTAATCTACCATTTTTAAATCATTCAAGTCAAAGATTTTTATTTGATTCTACATTTTATTTTATTTGCCAGAGAACCTATGGATATGGTTTGTGTTTGGAAGTTTTGGGAAAAAATAGGGGAGAAACTATGAACCATTGATGATTACGCGTTTTCAAATCAACCATTCCTATATATATTTTGTTTGTCTTTTAAAAAAGATGCGAATATAAATATGTAAAGTGTTTAAATCATTGATCAAAGAGAGAAATAACTCCATTGGGCTCTTTTCTAGTACTCTTGGTACTGAGATTCAGTGGGGCATTCGGAAGAAGTTTCATCACTCTTTACGGTCTCACGGATCCAGGGATCCTAGTGATCGCTTCCTAGAAATCACCCTAGTGAGCACCCAAAACGATGTCGTTTTAGACGCTAAAAGAGGCAACAAAACATTTGAACAAAACTATATACGTTGTTTAAGTCCTAGGAGACTAAAAGAATCAGCGACCTCCCAAACCCTTTTTCACGCCTAACAACTGAAGAGATGCTTTCTTTGGAGAAAATATGGAATCTGCCTCCATGGGTGCATCCATGGATCATCTTCCTCCATCCCCCACTGATTGTTAGCACACTCTTCTTTACTGTGGAAAGACTGATTTCCGCCGAATTTTTTTGATCTTTGATTTGTTAGGGGAAAAGAAAATCCCCTGCTGTAATTTAGACCAAAAAATGGGGTTCTGAGTAAACTGGTTTTTTGGTTTATTCGTTTTGTCTTTATTCATTTTTTTTTTACATTTATTTTGTTAGTTTTGCATCAAGTTTTTGTGGATTATTGATTTGTCTCAACGAGAACAATGCAAAAAGTATAAAATTATGGTCAAAACTACATTTTTGTTTTAGTAAAGCCAAAAATAGACCAGTTTATTGGATTAATTTTTGTTTTATTTGAAAAAAAAAATACTTTTGACCATAAGTTTATACTTTTAGATTCGTCTCGTCGAGACAAATCAATAAACCATGAAAACTTGATGCAAGACTAACAAATGTAATTTTTTTTTAAAAAAAGGCAAAATGAATAAACCAAAAAATCAGTTTAAACTTTTTTGCCAAAGGACATGAAATTTGACAATGAAGACAAACATGGAAGAACCTTGTAGGCTGTAGCAATGTTGAATGAAAATTACCGCACACTACATGTTAAAAGGCATCTATCCTCTTTACTTAAAGCCATGCAGTTTTGCTCAAATTTGTTGTTGTCTCTTTTGGCGCCCAAAACAATGTCGTTTTGGGCGCTCACTAGGGTGATTTCTAGGAGGCGATCACTGGGACACCCGGATCCCGGTCTGACATCTATAAGCTCTGCCTAGCTGCTACGGTTTATCACCTTTGGAGGGAACGTAACATGTGAATAGAACCAAGCACTGGAGGCTAGCCTCTATTTTAGCACCAAACTACTTTTTGGTGCCAAAATATGACAATGGCTATAGCCATTTTGCAACTAGCATTGGATTTGCGCTCTCTCTCTCTCTATGAATTTACATTTTACCTTCCTTGTCACCCTTTAATGCAAAACATACAACAAGATGCGTAGATTCCAATTGAGCAGTGGTACTTCTGAATCCATATGATGTTGGTACGATGATTCTGTGACTGTACCCTTTCCTCACCTTTTGAGCCGGGACTCAGGCGGCTAGTATAGGTCCAGTCCAGTTTTCTTCCATCCAGTTCCGTCAAGTACTTTTGGACTTTTGTGTACTCATTCTGATCTAACAATAATATTCGAAACCATTCATTTTGTGGTTGTTGAGTACTTTATGTACAAGAAAAATCATGTTCAATGGATACCATCAATGTATTAACTCTCAAGACTCTTTACGGAACACATTTAACAAAAGCCTAATAATATTTGCCCCCACTGTTTGGTATTTACCGGGTTGATAGCGAATCTATTCGAGGAATCGAAGGGATCAGTGGTTGTATGCAGTAAACTGGTCCTGGGTATTTACCGGATTTTTTATTAACATTACCGGGAAAAAAACAGCCTTGGGTAGGCACAGTGTCTTTTTTAGTGGTGGTCATTTAGTAAAGAGAGGGCGAGTGAGAGGGAAGGAAACTGAAGAGTTAAATTTTGTCAATGCGCATTCCATTAAAAGAGAGTTAGAAATCTGCATTTTGAATGATTTGCATTTTGAATACATGAGGAGGTTTATTTAGGTGCTTTTGAAGATTAGAGCTCTCCGTGAAAAATAGCTATAGATGAGAGGGACTCCGTGAAATTACATCCATTATCTATGGATTTGTGTCGTTCCTTCTCCTCCACTGCAAACAATGAACGATTATATGTACATTTGAAACAATTTTATCTACATATATTTATATATACTTATATAAGTTCTGATTTTTGTTGGCACGCATTCTATGACATCAAGGTTTGATTCCGGTTCGACTGCAATTGAATAGGTGACCAGCCTACCAAGTTTCTTTTTCAATGCAATCACCGGACCGGTTTTCAAAACATTGTGTGGAGTAAACAAAACAAGCGTAATATATTCTATGAAAAATTCCAAAAACGTCTGGTAAGAAGTGGAAGCACAGCAGCAGAAGTTGAAGCAAGTATGTACGAACCATTTGCTGTTTAAGCGGTTACGGCGACGGAACGAGAAGGCCTAATTCAACCACGGAAGTACATTGACGCCTGAAGCACGAATCCGTAAAACACCTCAAGAAACAGAGCCCTTGGTTTCATCTTGTTTCTCGTTCTCCTCCAATGACCTCCCATTTGTTTCATCTTGGTTTCATTTTGTGCCGATAATGACCCCGACTTTAACAAAAGCCCCTGAAATTCGATGACTTGTGGACCGGAATCTCGCTGGGAAAAGCACTGCGGGGACTATAAACATCGTCGTGTTGGGCCCAAAATTCGCGAAGAAGAACGTGAGCCCGTACAAAAAATGAATCCTATTTTCCCGTTGTTGTGCTAGTAAACTTTAGTTCTGGTGGCGAATAAGCCTATAGCCATGAAGAAAAAGCCCTTGATTTTGATTTCGACTTGGCCTATTCACTCGATTAATATGACGCTGGCCCAGCATTTGGGTATGACCGAGCAAACTGCAAAGAGTGCTTGCAACCGGGCCAATTCATGAGCGTCTTGAAATGTGTTAATGATTAGTTACATCACTGCGAACAATGTTAGCGGGGAACCATGAAGGGCGCAAGAGGAGAGATCATCGCGGCCATGGTGGTAATTTTGAATTTGAGTTTTAAAATGGTTGAAGATTAGAAATGCTCTTGGGGCCTCAATTGTGGACCCCCTTACGAAATTCATACACTTTAATGGGCTTCAACGAATAAGTGGCTTAATAGAGATCTTAAACCCACGTTTAAGTGCTTCGAGTCCAAATTTTGCGTAATTTTTTCCCAATTTGTGGGCTTGAATCAATAATTTTGCCAATTTACTAGCTACCAGAAAAGCATCATTGGTTTGGTGCTTAGATAAAGCAGTTTTATGAAAACCCTAGCCTCCTAAACAGTTTTGAACAAGAACGGAGCAACGAAGAGGAAGAAGCAGCAGATCTCGGGAAAGGAACAAGAAAATCGAACCGAAATCAGAACTCAACAATTTCCCAAACATCCCGGAAGAAATCATCCTCAAAATTATTTCAAGATTACCCCATGATTCTCTCTCTCGGTTCAGGTGCGTTTCCAAACATTGGTCTTCTTTGATATCCGACTCAAAACTAATAACCCTATCAAAAAGAAGAAAGGTTCTTGTTATGTCCGAGTCTTATGATGATAGAACGTCGACCTATTCGTTTCACACCATAGACCAACAATGCTCAGTGGAAAAGGTTCAAACACCGTGGGACAAAAATCTACATGATCTTTCTGATCATTATGAATTAAGAATCTATGGCTCGTGTAATGGGTTGTTTCTTTTGGGGCTTAAGTTTCATTTGTATGTATGGAATCCACTAAATGGGTACTTCAACAAAGTATTGTCTTATCATGGATTGATGGTTCCTTGTGGAATGAGTACTGTTTCTGGGCTTTGTTATGATTCCTCTACTAATGGGTACAAGGCCGTCATGGCTATTGGTAAATTTGTTATGGTTGCGTATTTTGGAAGAAAGTCCTGGAAAGAGGTTCGCTTTCCTTATAATATCAGCACTGTTCGTTCAGGGCCAATTGTGAATGGACGGCTTCATTGGTTTTCTTGCCGTACTAACTTTGTTTCGACCTATTGTATCTTTTCATTTGATCCGTGGGTGGATGAATTCAAAAAGGTACCCCTACCAAAGCCACCTAAAGATGGGGGTAAAAATATTTTGCTTGGGTTGGGTGTTTTGGATGAATGCCTCAGTATAACTCGTCTTCTCCGAGGCCACCAAGGCAATGCTGAAGTATGGGTGATGAAGGAGTATGGTGTGAAAAAATCTTGGAATCTTATGTTCATAACGAGTTCGACCTTTAGGGTTTATGATGCATTGGTGCCATTATGTTGTACAAAAGATGGTAAAGTTCTAATGAGAGAAGCCCGTGGGCGTAATATTGGGCATGTTAACGTGTACAATTCTAATGGCTATTTGGATGGGCATATTCCAAATCCGTGCAATCCCAATTACTCTATGCAGGCAATTGAGTACGTGGAAAGTTCGGTTAAGCCTACTGGGTACAATTGGGAAAAAGAGGAGCGAAAAGAGATGGCAACATATGTGGAACAACTTCCTTCGGCCTCTCCACAAAAAATGATAAAGGGAAAAGGGGATAGTAAGTGGGATTACTCAGATAGTGAAGAGGAAGAAGCTAAAGGAACACGAAAGAAGCGGAGTTTAAAGAGGAATAGTGAGTAGACAGGAGAAGCTGGAGAATGTTGTGACCCGAGTTTATTGGTTTCTGTCTGTCTTCCTCTCTAGCTTTTAGCTTCGTTCACATTGTTTAAGATGCAGTATGTTTTGTTTCAAACTGTGTAGCTAATATATTTGGTTTTACCATCCGTAAATTAGTTGATCTTTCAATATTCTTTAACTGTTGTCTGTTGCTGAACTTTGCAGCTGTCAAAAAGAAAAAAAAAAGATCGCGCTGTAAAATTTGAGGCCTTTTCAAGGATCAGCTGTATTTGGTTGCGAATTCATTCATAGAATCTCTTTTGATAGTTAGAATATTCTATTTGTTTGCATTGGAATAATCTAACGATTTTGCAATATGTATGTAATTTGGCATTCAGCCCCTCCTTGAAATCATAGCAGTCACACGGGATCATCGATGAAACTATAATTCGTCTTGCAACCGCAACACAAATAGCATAGGTTTCAAGTAGCTTATGAATTTATCCCATTTCATTTTTCCATTTCGGGATGAATATAAGTGAATGTGTTATGGATATCAAGGAGTGGAGAGTGAACAAGAAATTTGGGACGATAATATATTTCCATGATGTTTTGTGGCGTTTAACTAGTGTTATCAAAGTCTCGATGTCCAACTCCGGCAGGCGGTTTTCCTCACAATCCATAGCAAAGCACCAAAGTTTGGCCACACGATCAAATAACAATTTTAACTTTTTCAGAGTTTATAACAACGATATTTCTTCATGTGTTCCTCAGTGCATTGGTTTCAGGGAACATGGATTTAACTTTTAAGGTGATGTGTGAAGTAGGTCTGTCAATGGATTGGTTTCGATTCAAATCTGATATGATCGAATCCAATCCGACTGAATCAATCCATCGACTTCAATTAATTTCAATTGTTTAGGCATGGCATAGTCACCTGCCCTTTGTAAGATTGCAATTGGGAAGAGTTACGAGGTTTAAGAGTAATAAATTTTGGGCAATTGATGAGGCCATGGCCATGGCCATATTCAGGACTGGCCCTGAGACGAACTTGTGAGGGGAAAAAAATTCCTTATTGTAGAGGGAAAAGAGAGACATTAGGACTTGAACCGTGTACCTATTGGAAGCAAAACTAAGCAGTTCAGCTAGCTCATTTGTTGTATAAGTGTTATATTAAATATATATTACATATCCAGTTATACCTCTTTGAGGCCCTAATTTTGGGCCAAAATTAGGGGGCTTAAGTTGCCCGCCTCGTGCTCCTTAGCTCAGGGCCGGCTCTGGCCATGTTGAGTACCATAGAGTGCCTTGGGTCAACTTTGCTGTCGAAATTTGATGTTCCATCCATTCCAATTTGTTTCGGATGGGAAAGAACAAAAACTGGGGACGAAAGCTCATACAAGGGATTTGTCAACACTACACCAATGTACTTCAAGTAGATATGTATTGAAATCCGAAAAAGTTTTCATTTCAACAAAATTTTGAAGATTCCGTTTCGAAAAATGAACGGTTTGGATTAAATGGTTTTCATTTGAATATCACAAGAGAGTTGGACCAAATTTTTATTCCTTTTAAACAAAAAAATAAAAAGCCCTCGACAAATCGTAACTATATGAATTTACATTTGACCTTCCTCGTCACCCTTTAACGCAAAACATCATATGACAAGATAAGTAGATTCCAATTGATCAGTGCTACTTCTGAATCCTTGGCTAGATTAAATCTACTCTTCATAGCAAAGAGCACGAGGCTTACTATTAGGTTTGTGGACTCTGTTACGATTCCTCAAGCGACCAGTATAAAGGTTGTTAGAGCATCTCCATCAATCTAAGCAAAAATACTAGCCATTTTGCCTCAAAAAGTGTCATACAATGATATAGCTAGCCAAAAAATATCACCTCTACCCAACAACCTAGCCACTTGGCTCACCAAAAAAAAAAAAATAGTTGTACTCGTCTTCTACCTCTGCCGCGCGTGGAGCACAACCGCGAGAGTGGATCTCACTCTCCTACACGCGCCGAGTTTCACCGGCGCGTGCAACCTCCGGCCACTTTTTCCGGCAACGAGTCTTACACCATTCAAATTGCCTCGACGAGACCTACAACCCTATGGTATCAAATCGATTTTAGGACCAGTCCTCCGGCGAATAGATTTTTTCCGGTGAGAGAGGAGAGAGAGAGTGAGAGGCGTAGCGAGCCCGACTTCCCACGCCAAGCCTCGCCCCCTGTGGTGAGGTACTGTGGACACGGCCACGATGGCGAGGCTGGTGTTCGATTTGGTTGATTTTCCGGCAAAGCTCGCCAGTGGTGACTCCTAGGCGGGGATGGCTTGATTGTTGGAGATGCTCTTATGGCACTTTCTCATAGCTACTTGCCCAGGTGGGGCTGGTGAATGTTTCGTTGTCAGTAATCTTGCTTGGACATGAGGTTGTCTTCCGTATGATGTTGGTACGGTGATTAAGTAACCTCTCCTCACCTTTGAGCTTGGACTCAGGCAACTAGTATAGGTCCAACACAGTTTTCTTCCGTCAGTTCCATTAAGTACTTTTGAACTTTCTTGTATGAATCTGTAACCCATTGAAACCCTAGCCCTTTCACCTTCCCCGGCGGCGCCTCTCCGGCTGCCGTCGCCGGCAGTCTTTCTCCTCTCTCCCATCTCGTCCTCTCTCTCCCTTTACATCACCTGTTCTCATCCATCTTCTTCCCTTCCTTACCCTGATCTATCTACCCTCCTTCATATTTATCTTCCTTCTCACCTTACCTACCTCGTCCCTCCCGATCTTCAGCACGCATCTCTGCCTCTGCATCTGCCCCTGCCGCTGCCTGCCCTTTTTCTGGCGACCTCTCTGCTCTATTTCTCCGTCGCCGTTCATCGGCAGCGATCTTCTTGCTGCGGGCTTTTTTGGTTTGGTTTCTGCTCTTGGTCTCCGGTTGCTGCCTTCATTTGCTTTGAGGTATCTCAGATTTCTCTATAGTCTTTATTGGTTCTCCGTATGGGTTTTTGTTCGTGATTTGATCTCCGAGTTTGATGGATAAGTTTAATCAATCTTCTATGAGGGCTGATGTCCCCTTGGTGTCTGTATATGTTGATAATCTCCCATTTGAGATGGACTTGGTTTGGCTCAGTCAGTTATTCAGAGGTTATGGTGAGGTGGTGGATATTTACATACCCAATAAGCGAAGCTCTAGATTCAACACTAAGTTCGGTTTCGTCAACTTTAATTCGAAGGAAGAGGCGTTAAGGGCTGTTCAGGATCTTCATGGGTTTCATATTAGAGATTTCAATATCTAGGTGAATCTTGCTAGGTATACTCAAACTAAGGGGGCCAAGAACTTACCGAATTCATCTTCTGCTCTTAATACCAGTCGGAGGAATCATAAAGCTTCGGTTTATCAGATTAAGAACAAAAGTTATTCTGGCTTGGTGGATGATAGCTACCCCTCTTATGCGGATATTGTGGCTGGGAAGAATGCATCTAGCTCCAGATCATCTATTAAGGTTCAAGACGAGGATAATCTGTGGCTATCGAGGAGTGTCGTTGCAAAACTTCCTTCTCAGAGGTCTGTTGAGTCACTCAGGGAGGCATTCATATCGGACGGGGTTTGGAACATTCAGATTAGACCTATGGGAGGTAATTATGTTCTACTTACTTTTGATTTTGTAGAAGATATGAATTCAATGCTTGAAGGAGGTGGTCTCTGCTGGCTGATGAATTGGTTTGTTGATGTTAAACAATGGGCTCTAAAACCATCTTTGGAATTCTCGCGTGTGGTCTGGCTTAATTGTTACGGGATCCCTCTTAACGTCTGGAATGCTGAAACTTTCTATAGTATTGGTAGATTGTGGGGCGAGGTTATCACTTTAGATGAAGAAACTTCTAATAAATCTTCTTTCGCTGTTGGTAAAGTGAAAATATCTACGAATGCATTTGAAATTATTAACCATATTGTTAATTTGGAGCTCAATGGTATTGCATATCCTGTTAGAGTTGTTGAACAACATGTGGGTGTTACTAGTTTCATCAAAGCCGTTTGCGAGTGTTATGGTATTGGGAACGCTAATCAAATGAGCTCTTCAGATTCTGGAGGGAAATCTGGAGGTGAGCAAGATGTGAATGTTGAAGTTGAGGAAGTTTTGGTGGAGACCAATGATTTGTCTGATGATGTAATTGTGGAAATGAATGGTGAGAATGATAAGGCCTTTGCTTGTTCGGATAAAGCAGAAGTTGAAGTTAATGTTTTGGTTCTTGAAAAGGAGACTGTTGCCAAGATTTTTTATAATCCTTTGAGGAAGGATTATGTCTTGGAGCCTGAAAAATTGGACTTGGGATCAAAAATTGGATCTCAAGAGGGATCAAGCAATGATGAGGTGAATAAGGAGGATTTTAATGTTATCACCTTTGCTGAAGACCCTAATGATAAGACGGTTTCAGGGGGTTCAGATTATGATCAATGGGATCTTGTCTCGAACGAACCTCTTATTAAGTATGTGGAGTACGAACGCCTTAAGAAGACTCACATGTCCAAGAAAGATAAGCGGAGGAAAACTTTATGGAGCAAAAATCCTTTGAAAGTAGCGATGTTCTCTAGGACGGTTAGCCGGGATAGTATAAGGAAAGTTTCAAGGATGGGTTTGAAGAAAGGAAGTTCCGATGGAAGTCTTGTTGGTCCCACTCAGTCGACCCATGATGAGGTTAGTAGCGTCTTATGTAAGAGGAATTCGAATTTGATCAAGGAAGCCCGGGAGAACATGAAGATGGGTGTCCGCTATGGTGTAAAATATCATGGTAGGGAAAGCTATAATATTATGAAGATCTTAGAGTTGAAGGGTATCAAAATTTCAGAGCAGGAAATTAAAGCGGATATTAAAGATCTGGACATTTTGGAGGGTGAAGCCTCTATTTCAGTGGAGTTCTGATTTGTCATTTGATTGTAGTTGGGAGCTCTGTGGCGCTGATCTCATTTCTCGTTAGTTGGTAGTTTCGTCGTGTGGGGTTTTTGCTTCTCAGGGTTTTTTTTTTTAGTTGATTCTGGCTTAGCTTGCTCTTGGGTTGGTGTGGGAGAGGTTTTCTTAGGTTGTTTTGTTGGCTTGCTGTTAGATTGGTGGGGTCTCAGGTGTGTTCCCTGGTTTTTGGTTCAGGTTTTTGGTTGGTATCTTGCCACCCTTCTTGCTTTTGTTCTTTTTTTCCTTAGGGCTCTTATCGTTTTCAGCCTCGAGTCCTTTTAATCTTTGTAATTCGTTTTCAAAGATTAATAAATTCTTTGCTTAGCAAAAAAAAAAAACTTTCTTGTATGAATCTAAGGTTCACAATAATGATGGGACAGTTCATTTTGTAAATTGCCGAGTTCTTTGCATACGAGAAAAATCATGTTCTTCTGTACCCATTGTAGATCATGGTCTTATGTAATGAAATAGACATCGTGAGATGACTTTTGTAATGAAAAGTTGTATGTGTAAGGAATTATTCAGATACTCAGTGGAAGAAATGTATATTTATTTTATCTTAATTAAAAATCGAGGACGTGACAAATTTTTTGCAAGGACACTCAGAAATGAACTGGCCGGATTTTTTGTGTGGGACCCACCGAGTCTCACACACAAATTTGTGCACGATCCATCTTTCCACGTAGGACAGTTGAAAAGTCCAGTTTTATTTTCGGGACGTAGCAGAGAAAAATCACATTGCTAAGAAAAAGGAAAAGGAGAAGGCATCAGCGTAGCTAGTAGCTACTTTCTCTGAGCGTTACTATAAAAATTACGGAAGTAAATATTCTTGCATCTATTGCTACATACTGCACTCTCAAGACTCACGCATCCTTGAATAGATCAACCATTCACTTAGTTTTACAGTTGTTCAAAAAGCCGAGCAGAGCAAAGCCTTCTCAAACGATATTTGGTTCAAATTACTACAAAAGAAGAATCTAACCTTCCGACTGCAAGGTCAAAAGGAAGACTTAAATTTATGTGATTCGCCAACTCTTCTACCTTCAAATTCAAGATTGGTAACTGTGTTGACTAGGAAAAGGATATATATATATTTTTTTCGAAATTTAAATGATGAATTGACTGACAAACCAAGTCTCTAGTTGGCGTTAATTTTCAGCTAGCAGTGTTCCGTTCCACATCTCATTTCTTGTTCCCACCACTTGATGATGATTGAGGGGGGCCATTGATTTGTCTCTCAGCTTCTTTGGTTTGGCTATGTGGAAAAAATCAATTTAAGTTGCAATCATCTCTGTTCAATAGAGGAGCATTCAAACAGGCAAGAAGTACCTTTCTGCTTACATATGAAAAAGCATAATTTTGTCCACAAAATTTGATAACAAGCGGAAAAAAAACAACTAGTACAAGAATTCAGTTAGGACTAAAACCTTGAATCCAATTATTATAACTGATGTACTACGCAAAATACATCATCTCTGTTTCACAACCAAACATCAACAAAATGATCAAAGAGTTTCATAACACTCCTCTCGGGCTTCCGAAAGAGAGTGAGAAAGGAAGCAATTAGCCCATTCCAGGATACCATCAGGCAATCAGGCCAAAAGAAGGCATAGAGTCACTCATATTTCACATAAAGTACCTAAAGAAGCTTCCCACTCATTGCATCCCAATTCCTCCATTATGATTAGGAGAGATAAGGCTCTCGACATAGGTTCTTCCAAATCTAAACTCAGTGGGCAAGCCACGAACCGCCATGTCCCTCCTTGCGTTTTCTTTGAAATTGTACACAACCAGTTTATCTTCATAAAAACCATCTCGTTTCAATTGCTTGATTTTAACCAAAAATTCATCTTCCGCTAACAAACAAATTACTCGCGCTCCAGGCAACTCACACATATCAATTGTAAACTTTGACCAAGACTCTCTAACCCCGTACTCCTTCATCATCCAAAACTCACTTCTATCAGTCCGTCGATAGACCAAACAGAGACACCCCCCAAAAACTTCCGCACGATAATTTTTAACATCGTCCGTACCAAATGAAGCAGGCAGCGGTACTTGTTCCCTGACAATCTCATCTGACAAATTGAAAGCAACGATCAGAAACCTGCTGGAATCATCACTCAAGCAAATGTAATGGAGACACCCATTAATGAAAACCCCACAAGGAATCCCACCACAGGTTCCCAACGGACGATAAGGGGAATCTTGAATTCTCCTCCAATTATTAGTTTTCTGTGAATAGACACCCACAACAGTAATCCCATGATTAAATTCATATTCATCCAAAGGATCATAGTGCGAAATGCTTACCACTTTGTAATCATTTGCAAAGGAATCGTAAGCAACCCCATAAAGGTAAGTGTGTAGGCCAATGACCGGATTGAGGACATGATCCGGTGCTGGAAGTTTCTTACATTCTTTAGTGGATGGATTTAACAAGTAGAAGTTAATTGGGATATAATCACTGTGGGAAACTAGAAGCAAACCATCGCAAGAGCTCCATACAACCCACTTGTAGGCGGCGTGACGTTGTTCCACTGCAGAAAAATCAAGCTTTGTGGCGGTCGGATTTACGTTGGCGAAATCTATAGAGTAGAGATTTTGTTCGCTGGAAATGACGATGTTTTTCTCCACATGATATTTAAGGTTGTTGGTCTTCTTGGTTCGATGGAGGTGAGTTTTGAAGAACTGGGGGTAGGAGTTTGTTTTCCATGAGTGAGAAACACAATTGAATCGGCAAAGAGATTTGACGGGTAGTCGAAAAAGTATGTTGGTAACTTGGGAAAGGGTTCCGCCATAGGACATGGCTGCCTTCGGATCGATGGAGGGGAGCTTTTTGGGGAAAAATATAGAAGACTTAATCAAGAAGACGTGGAAGTACTGGTGTCATTTCAAATTTCTCAAGATTCAGTCCATACATTATCAAAAATGTCATTCTAATCTACCATTTTTAAATAATTCAAGTCAAAGATTTTCATTTGATTATACGTTTTATTTTATTTATGGGAAGGCACCCTTTGATCTATTGGATGGTTAATCTGCTAGATCAACTCTTCACGTTATCTTTGAAAAATAAAAATAAAAAAACAAATCTTCAAGTTATCCAGTTTTAGATTCAACTCTTCTAACCCCCGCTAACAAATATGTATTATGTTCTCGTCTTCCTTCAAAAAAAATAAAAATCCGCTTAAATCCTGTTGTAAGTTTAACATCGATTTCATCATTTGCTACAGTACAGGACGGGTCATGTTATAAGTTTATTGAGCGATGAATTACTTAAATTTCAGTTCGGTTTTAGTTCACTTCGACCAAAACCAAAACCGAACCAGTCAAAAATGTTTATCAAAATCCAAAACCCAATTGGACCAATAACTCGGGAGAACCAAACCGAACCCATATTTTTTTTTATGATGTTTTGGTTTTTATTTCACCCCTATTCGTTTGTTCGAATTAGTGAAAAAAGGACCGAAAGTATGAGAGTTCTTTTTGCGAAACATTAATAGTTAGTATTTAAAATAATAATGTTAACTTTTTTTGCGAGTGTCAAACGGTGGACATTTCTGAAATTATGATTGGACATTTTCTGTATAGACCTCGTAAAAATGTGTGATTAAGGTTTCTTTAATGGATAATGAATAATTACTTATAAGAACAGCCCTGAAATTTGTAATTACAAGTCAGGTGCATAGTGAATCTTGTACCTTGTGTAAGAATCCTTAATAAAGAAAAATGACATACTGGATAATTAGAAGAAGTGGAAATAAAGAAAGTGCGAGGAAAATTCATGTTGAGTTTCAACTAAAAATATCGGTACCTTTCTTTTTGATATTTTTGTCATCTTTTTTGAATTTGTTTTTGAATTCGTGTTTCATTTTTCGGATTAACTATCCTTCTCAACGAGAAGAATCTAAAAAGTAAAAAACTTATTGCAGAAAACAAAAAAAAAAGTTCACTAAGGATGAAAGATAGCAACATGCAGTATTTTTTTCTACAGTGTCGTCTTATATGAATTTTTTCCAAATTTGATCCAAATTTTTATACCGTCTCTAGTATCAGTCCATTAGTTTTCTAGCAAACACAACAATTCCACTGCAGGCATAGAAGGCACATCCCTAAATTTGGTCCAAGACTCTCTTACCCTGCATTCCTTCAACATCCAAAGTTCCAAACTTACCAAGCAGCCTAATAACCAAACAGAAACGGTTCCTCAGAACCGCCAACTGATGATACAAAACAATCTCATAACCATCCAGTTAAGCATGCGGCGACTTCTCTGAAAATCTCAAAAATCAAAAGCGCGCAACAATCGCAAACGCACCATGCCTCCAACACCGGCAATGGAGACACCCATTAAAGGAAACCCCACAACTAGTTTCCGCAATGACATAATTGGAGGCTAATGTATGTATACAAAGATTTTCAAAACTAGAACCAGCATTGGGAAACCTTCAACTGTACAAATAGAACACCAAGAAAACAAAGAGGTAGAGACTAGGAAAAGACCACAGAAGCATTCTAATATCTATCACCAAATGGAAATTTAACTACCTAACAGCAGCCCAAAACGAATTCCCCACAATTTCTTTGAACAAAATAATTAACTCACCCCCAAGCAATTAATCCCGAAGGAATTACCATTTGAGAAGTCATCGTAACCTTTCCATTTCCAATATGATTCCAACTCCAAGAAACCATGTCCCGTGGGTTAGCAAGAGCTTCTGCACTTGAACACATTTTGACACCAGTTAAATCAAACCAAATTTGAACATCTCATTTGCAGGATAAATCTGACATTTAAAGTGAAGGCAGATATAGAGACCAGGCATAAATAAAGAAAGCCAGGCCAGAAAAGTGTGGTGAATCACTACGGTATGGGATTAAAGTCGACCTGAAATGGAAGACTTACCAGTTGAGCTCTAGAACAATATACATGAGGGATGTAGAACAGTAGAAGGTACATTACTTGATACAATAATTGAAAGTCAAATACCACCCACAACTTTGTGTAAATAGAAATGAATGCCAATGCCAAATATAAAACTAGTTCAAAAGTGCAAGAATTGCAAGTTATATGCAAAGTAGATCTGTGGTCGATCAAGTGAGGGGTAAGAAGGCCAGTAAGAACTAAAAGTTCCGGAAGGGGAGATTGTTAACAAGTTGAGACTTCGATATTGTGATCCCTGATAAAAGGAGGACAATCATCCCAGGAACCAACATGACAAAGTATCATCAGATTGTTTATCCCAAATAAAACGATGATACTAGTTTAATCTCGTTGTTCTAGAGAAAAGTCTCCTCATGATTTGAAGGATTCCGCAGGGAGCCACAGGCAGACTCGGATGGGGAAAATAATTAGATTTTTCTCATTGTATGCATCAATTTTCTTTCATAACTTTGTTTGATTTACCATTGTCAATTTATAAATGGCTAGAGTGATTGAGGTATAAACTATACTCATTGTTGTTTATTATAAATGGTTTGTTAACATCCGCCTATTAGGCAGAGGATAATATGATAAAGAAATTAGGATATCAATAACAAGTATCAATCTATTGTCACGGATATCTATAATCTTTCTTGGATATCGGTACATTCCCTCCACCCTAAGGGGGGTTGTGGGCATTTTCCTATTATGAAACAAGATTTCTCGACATGGTCAATTGAGTGCCTCCACTACATCAAATTTCTAGTCCGCTACTGGCGTGGACCTTTCCTATTGCACAATAATAGGATGCTACTGGTTTAATTAATCTCACTACTTCAATCAATGTTACGTAGAAATGTCACAATGTCAATTTCATGCAAGTTCAGATACATGACCTGAGAGTAGAAATCGACACATAAAAATAAACTCAGCATGGAAGCTCTCGTATATGATCTACAATTAACTATCAACAAAAGAAGGCATAGAGGCATTTAAATTTCACCAAATACCTGAAGAAGATTCTCATTCATTGCTCTCAATCCCTCCTCCATAATTAGGAGAGACGAGGCTCTCGACATACGGGCATGCAAATTCACATTCCGGGAGAGAGCAATTGACCATGCTCCTCTGTCTTCGATTGTTAAAATTGTACACGACGAGATTGTGTTCCCACCGGAACCTATTATCTAGTACCTTTTGCCTTGTTTTCAACAAAAGTTCGTCTTTTGTTAAGACACACAACAATTGCACAGACATCTCAGGCATATCAATTGAAAAATAGGTCCAAGAGTCTCTTAGTCCATACTCCTCCATCATCCAAAACGCAATTTTATAAGTGCGTTGATCAAACAAACAGAGACGGCCCCCAAAAACCTTCAGATTATATCGAATAAGCTCGTATCTAGTAAACGAAGCAGGTGGTAGCACTTCCTTAAAAATCTCATTCGACAAATCCATAGCAACAATCACAAAGGAACCAGTCACTCTCTGACCAAAGTAATGGAGACACCCGTTAAAGAAAACCGCAGTGATACCAGTTCTTTTTACGCAGGCATGATGGGTATCTTGAATTCTCCTCCAAGCGTTAGATTTAAGGGAATAGACAGCCACAAGGGTACTACCACGCCAATTAAAAGATTCAGATTCAAGGAGATGGTCGGAGTCGATTATCGCAACCTTGTAATCATCTATAGAGGAATCGTAACCGATGAGATAAGCACGCATCAGAAATTGACCGATTGCAAAAGGCAATGTGGGCAATAACTTATGTTCTCCGGTGGATGGATTCAACAAGAAATTGGAGTCATTACGGGAAACTAGAAGCAAACCATCGTAAGAGCTCAAAACCCTTGTCCTCACAGGAGGAAGATCAAGCTTTATGGCGGTAAGATTTACGTGGGCTAAGTCTAGGTAGCAGAGTTTACCACAGCTGTAATGGATAATGGCTTTTTGATGGAGATTTTTAGTGTTTTGGGTGTTGGTTCGATTGAGGTGGGTTTTGGTGAAATAGGGATCGGAGATTAGGGATTTCCACGAGGGAGAAACACATTTGAATCGGCAAAGAGTTTTGACGGGTAATCGAGAAAGAAGGTCGGTGATGATCTCTTGGGGAAGGTTTTCACCGTTAGGCATGGCCGCAGCGTTCGGATTGCGGAGCTCCATGTGGGTGGCTGCGGAGGGTGGTGGTAAGTGGTGATGGTTCGGTTGTAAAGATAGTGTTATATATATAGGCATGCATGCGGGCTTATGAACAGGGCCGGCAGTAAACCCCGCAAGCCCGCAGGCTCAGGCAACCCCACGGCATGGGGCAACCAAAAAAATTTTTAAATATGTAACACAAAATTTATCTACCCAACAAATACAAAAATTAGGTGCATGTTCCAAAACAAAAATATAAATTTAACCGAAAAATAAATTAGTGATATGTATAGTTTTTTTCTCACCCTCTTTCAAAAATTATGGTTCTTGAAAAAATTAGAAGGGCAAATAAAGTGTAAACCAAATGTTGGGGCCGGTACTGCTGCGATGTTTTCTAAGACGAATAGCTGGGATCATAAAGAAATCAATTCATGGAAATTGAAGTTGGGATTGAAGAAAGGAAGTTTCGATGGAAGTCTTGATCGATGGAACCACTCATTCGTTACATGAGGAGGTTAGTAGTGATATTCATAAGAGGAATTCGAATTTAGTCAAGGAATCTAGCCCGGGAGAGTATGAAGATGTGTGCTGGCTTTGGTGTAAAATATCATGGAAGGGAGAGCAACTATACCTTACGAGGAAGTAGAATTGGAAAAAGATACATGGTGGCCCGCGGCTCCTTTGACGTTAAACTCACTAGGAGGAAGTACCTCATTGACAATCTCATTGTGATGGTTTGCTCCTGCCCCTGTATAATTGTAAAGCCCCAATTTAACTCCTATAGATTTCCTAAGATGATTCTGTTCAAAGCTTGCAAGCTTCACGAACAACTTTTTCCCCTCGCACCATAATCCATTAGCTTTCGCTATAGCCACATCGGCAAAGATTGAGCAACTATACCTTACAAAACCAAATTTACTTCCAGAAATCTTGCTACGTTTCCCTGGTATGAAGGTGTCACGCCCTCGATTTTCAACATAATTGAATAAACATTTTTCCCTGAGAGATATCTCGATAAACTCATAAATTTATCCTAAAAGTCATCTCACAACGCTACATTGATAATAAAAGACAAATCTAATTTCGGTACCCGTGTCCCACATAACTTGTTCCTTCGAAATAGGTTACATTCTTTCAAAAGAAAAGAAAGATTTAAATACAACTTTAAATTTCAAATGATGTTTCTGACGATGAAAACGCTTTCATGCCATGCTTCAGAAATGTCATGCAACTCTCGCATTCCAAGTCATGCCTCTTGGTTATACCTGAAAGACTGAAACAGCAAAGGGGTGAGCATTCACTTCGCCCAGTAGGTATCCTTTTTTTTTGTTTCAGACACACAAATGCACAACAAGATATAATAAACAGTAAACATATCATGGGATAGACAAATAGCAAGTAGGTCACTAAGCATATCTTTGACCATAACAACCGAACAATAACACTTCA
>JAXBDA010006087.1:0-21885 GCA_036023075.1 Gaultheria prostrata | reverse complement strand
TAATTTTGAGCTTGAAATTTATCAAATTTTGAATTATGCATCTTAAATAATATGTACACTAGTAATAATTTTAAAATAAAATCAATGGTTCAAGTTATTCAATTATATCTAAATTGAAAAAAAATCTCATTTGTATGTAATTTAATGCGTTCAAGTTATTCAATTGAATCTAAATTCAAAAAAATCTCATTTGTACATATATAAAAAGAAATGACACATACGTACGTGCCCGTACTCATGTTGAGCTTTACCGTGTTTGCGTCATATGTCCCAAAATGCCCAACCTGGCACATTTAAGTGTTACTTTCGTGTGTGCCGCCCACAGCATACCGTGTCATACATACTTTGCTTTTGGAAAGTGTCGTGTCCATACTGGCTTTCCAATTTACACCTCTAGTCTTATAACCAAGCACCAAATTTCGTATTCTTGGGACTCTGTTTCGTATTCTAGGTTTAATGGTTTTTTTTTCTGTTATCGTCCATGTCATCAAATTCTGTTAGTGAGCTAACGGATTAAGACGGAAGGAGTAAGTTTGATTAACGGAAGCGAAGTTTGGGTGTAAAATTGATTGTTTTGGAAGTTTGGGAGGCGATAAGACATTTGGCGTAAAGTTTGGGGGGTATTTTGAATTTTTCTCTTAAAAAAAATTAATTTTGACCATAAATTTTTACTTTTCAGATTCGTCTCGATGAAACAAACTAATAAACTACAAAAAATTGACACAAAACTAACATTTTCGGAAAAAAATTTGAATAAAAACAAAATGAATAAACCAAAAAACCAATTTATGATTTTTTTGCCAAAGCACCCTTTAGCAAAATCAAAAAATTTATGCTCCGATGACCTCAACCTCGATAAAAACATCAATAAAATAGATAATTTACTAAAGTACCTCTCTATCTAGACCATTTTTTATTGAGTTACTATTCACCCTTCAAACCTTTTTTAATTACTATTTCTTCTCTCTTATGAGGTGCTATTCACACTTCAAACCTTAATTAATAAAAAAGAAATAAGAAATAAGAAGATACGTAAAATAGATAGTATTGTTAGAATATTGATCAAAGAAATGTGCGTAGGTAAAATAAAAAATGTGCATTGTTTATTAATATTTTCGGTTTAAAATTTGTTGATGTTGTTGTGCTTACCCTGTTAGGTTTTGATCACCATGTCAACCATGCATTCAGTTCTGCAAAATAATTTTTCGGATATATCTATTGCTAATAAAGGAGAGTGCTATTATATCTTATTTGAGTACATTTTTACATATGATTTTGGTAGAATTACACACGGTTACGGATTTTAAAAAAATTCACTGTTCACATAAATATTGAAGATAACTTACCAAAAAATATGTAACAAATACCAAAAAATATACGTAAAGAGATGTACCGTACGCTCTTTTTAGGGACGCGTACAATAGATTTTTCAGCGAATAAGTATGACAAGAAGCCATCAATGTGACCCCCTTATCGATACATTGAGAGGATAGAATTAAAATCCATGAAGGTCGTCTTCAGGTAGCATCGAAAGATCATATGGCAGGAAAAAGCCAGAAGTTCAGAGTGGTTTTGGACTCTGTCGATATAGCTGACGACCAAAATTCAGGTAAATCAAATCCCAACCTACCAAATTTTTACCATCAAACCCCAACTACGATAATTACACATGCATGACACATACATTCATATGTATTTCTCTGTGCAGACTTGTAGGTAAGAAAAAAATGGAAAACCCATCACATTATCTTGAGAGCAAGTCATAAAATGAGGCCCTAGCTAGTTCTCAGGCAAAGGAAAAAGAAATGGAATTATCTGTTTGGCTTGAAATCCGAGTCTAAAATATGAAAGAAATGCTACAATATACACTATTGTTTGGATCGATGTGACGGTATGCACACCCTTAATCGCATTTAGTTCATAACATTTTGTTTGAAATTCATAGCATTTAAAGTATAAACATTCATAGTGGTTGCATAAAAATTTATACGAGTATTTGACTGTGTTAGATAAAATTAGTCGTAACGCACAAAGGTTGTAATTTATTGTTATGAACTTATGTGCACAGATTTAAAATATTGTAGAAAGACATGAATTCAAGATTGATATTACGAATTTCTATGCAAAATGCAAATAATCCAAGAAAATTCTAAATGTGCATAATATGCATACTCATCCAAAAAGGAGTGTGTACTGTATAGTGTAGCATTTGTCCAAAGGAAACGATGACGATTTGGAGTTTGCATTCATCATTGTCGAGTTCAATGTGAGACTATATGTGTTTTTTTTTTTAATCGGCAACAAGAATTTATTAACGCTTGACAAAGGGTACATCGAGGAAGAGCCAAATACTGAGCACGGAGCAAAATATAGGCATTGAAAAAAGAAGAAAATTCAGGGAAGTGCTGAAAAAGAGAAAAGGGTTAACATCAGACTACATGTGTTAACCCTTTTCTTTTTCTATTTTTTGCCAAAAACATGGCAATAATGTAGTATTATTATCCTTGTCATGTCATTGGGATGTATATGGTAAGAAGAATGTGATTTGAAGTTTTAGTGTGATAATATGATTTAATGAGGTTCCTAGATTCAATCATATTCGTCTGAAATACTTCGACGGTCTAGGGCTGCAAGCTGATCGTGAGTAGTTCGAGGTTTAATTTGTTTAGTAATTGAGCCGAGTTCAAATTTCAGGCTCGTGTAGTAAACGAGCTCAAGGCTTGGCTTGTTTTTATGGGATCGTTTAGTAATTAAACTAAGCTCGACTCGTAAAGAGCCGAGGTTGAGCTCGAATTTTAAACTCGTTCTCAGAGCACTACAAAGCTCGGCTCAGCTCGTTCATGGAATACTGCATAAGTTTTCAGCAGTAGGCATTAATGTGGTCCGAAGATCATTAATGCCATGAAAAGGCCAAACACTTTCAGCTAAAGTGGCTTTTGCTCTTTTCTTCCTTCCTCATACATATAGTAGGGTGTGATTTGTACGCAGAATCTTATCTTCAATACCCAAAACCTACCAAACTTCTCTCAAGTAGAGACTTTTAGGTAAGAAAAATATGTAACTCCGCAAGTCTCCTCACATACATGAAACTGACTTTGGAATATCATTTCCACACGAAAAGTTTCATAGTACCTAAGACTCGTCTGGTTCACATTGCTTATTTTCATCAGCAAAAAGAAATAAATTGGTTTTTTGATTTATTCGTTATCTTCATTCAATTTTTTTTATTTTTTTTTACATTTGTTAGTTTTGTGTCAAGCTTTCATGGTTTATTTATTTGTCTTGATGAGACAAATCCAAAAAATTATTAAAAAAAATTAGTTTTGACCATAATTTTACACTTTTTAGATTCGTCTTGTCGAGACCAATCAATAAACCACGAAAACTTGCCGCAAAACTAACAAATGTAAATTTTTTTTAATTAAGACAAAACGAATAAACCAAAAAACTTATTTAAACTTTTTTACCAAAGGAGTTAAGTTCTCAAGTTCATTTTCGCCAGCAGTTTTTGGGTTATCTCACTCAATGCGTAAGTGTTTTAAATGAAAGTGGGAGGGACTATATGGATTGATTCGAGATGTGCTCAAGCTGGCCCAGGATACCCGGGACACTTTGTCTGCTTATTCTACGCATTACTTCGCTAAACAATTTTCTCTGTTTAGTATTTACTAATTTTAAGCAGTACAAGCATTTAAGTAGGCGAATTAACCAGAGGATAAGGTCTTGTGATACGAAAGCAAGTCCTAATTTTGGGGTCCTATCTAACCCTCACATAACCTAACAAGCGAACGATTGGGCCTCATTTTCAACCTCAAGTGCAAATGATTAGGTGTTATTTTGGACGTAACCTCCAATAAAATGCAAATGCAAATGCTTGAGGCATAATTTGCTAGCCTTGCTCTTTCGGGATTCTTTTTTTGGTCACAAACTAAATTGAGGTCGTTAGGGCTAGGTTTTGAGCTGAAACCACTTTATTAAGCAAGTATTTTGATTATATTTATGGAAACTGAAGTTTTCACTACGGTATTTTCGGACTACAAACTATCAAATTAATTAATTGATGTATATGAGAAGACTTACTTGTAGGACAACACTAAAAAATACTAAAAATATTTTAGTGAAAACTCAACCTGACCTCTAGGGCCGGCTCAAGAAATCCGGAGCCCAATACGAACTTTTTAAAATGGAGCCTTTTGTATAATTCACAAATGTAATTCAGTGACCTAGTTATATACCTAGCTACATGGCTATACCCAAAAGCAAGGATAACTAGTTATGATGGTGTGAGATCACCTGTTACGGAAACCCCTCTGTTCCTCTGTTGCGGGGGGTTTCGACCGTTGGATGATGAATTTTGATTTTGTATTTAAAAAATATGTGTGTGATCCAATGGTCCAAAATTTCCTGCAACAGAGGAACATGGGATTTTGGAACAGGGGATCTGAGTCCAGTTATGATACCTGGCGAAGACCCTCCTTCACATGAGATGATAAACACAATGTTATTGCGCTGTTTGAGGTTTATTATTCTGACACAATAATCAACAAAAAGCTCCTAAAAATAAAAAAGCCAACAAACCACTTAGCAGAACGGGACCTAAGCGTCAAATCTGTTATACTATGAAAAAAGAGAGAAGAAAAGCATGTCAAATGGAATACTTGACAGATGAACCTTTGTTTCCAAGTGCGCTCTAGAAAAAGGGTTCATAAACAAGACGCGGACTTTGCATATTTGAGTTGGAAATAAACAATACTTGACCCTCCTTTTTTTTTGTTTGGGCCTCTATTAGGTAAAGTTATTAACGGAGAACTCCTAATAGAGACCCAAAAAAAAAAGGCCAATAAAAAAATCTGGAGTGTCAATAGCACTCCTCCAAAAATATGGCAAAATACCAAGTACCGAGATAAATAAACCTCTTTTCACCACAACTAATTCGTGAAAAAGACAAAATTAGAAATGCAAAAACGATTAGGTGAACCCATGCAAGCAATGGACACAAACCTATAATCCATTTCACAAGAAGAAGCTGACCCCATGACAAAAGTTCAGCTGACAACACTACCACATCATTACGCACACGCGCGTGTATACCGAATCAATACCTAATACTTCATACCTTAGAGCACCTCCACCAATCTTAGCAACCTAGAAAAGTGTCGTATAGTGATATAATTAGTCAAAAAATATCACATCTACCCAAGAATAGCCACTTGGCTCAAAAAAAAAAAAAAACCTCTGAATCGTGTTCAATGCAACCTCTGCGGCACGTCAGCAACACGCGCGAGAGTGGATCTTACTCTCCGAAATGCACATCCTTTGACCGGCGTGTGCGGGCTTCAGCCAACTCCACTGCCGACGAGTCTTACACCATTGAAATCGCCTCGACGATAACAGGATTCGGCTTGACGAGGCTAAGGCGGTTATGTCTATTAGTAAAATCTTGGGTGAGGATTACATGGGAGATGATGATGAAGTCCTAAGTAAAATTATGGCAATGGAAGCCAAGGATGATGAGAGGGCTAAATTTCAGATTACTCAGCAGAATGGTTGATTCTTTGCTTTTTTGGTTTGAGGGTCTTTCTTTTGAGGGTGGGTTTAGGTTTTGGTTGGCATCTTGCCAATCTTGGGTATTGGTTTTTTCCCCGTTGGGTCCTTGCTGCTTTTGCCCTTCAAAGTGTGGAGTTGTGTTTTGCTCTTGCTTTGTGGTGATACTTTTTTTGTGGATCCTTTTAATCTTTGTAATCTGTTTTTAAAGATTAATAAAAATTCTTTTGCTCTTTAAAAAAAAAGAAATCGCCTCGACGAGATCTACAACCCTTTTGGTGTCAAATCGATTTTAGGATCACTCCTCCGGCGAGCTCGGTTTTTCCAGAGAGAGAGAGAGTGGCAGGCGAGCTCGCCACTCCTTGCCAAACTTCACCTCCTATGGCGAGGTACTATAGCTGCGGGGATATTGGCGACGTGCTTGGTGAGGCTGCTAGGCGTTGGTTTTCAGGGTTTGGCCCGGCAGTTTACGTTGGATTCTCAGAAGAGTCGAGGTGAAATTAATTCTCTGTCCTTGACTCTGACCTAACCAATTTTGACATTTGATTTTTATAGTTAGGAATTGTCCGTTGGCTGTACAGTTTGGAACATGCATGACAAGGTAGCTCCACGACGGGCGGAGAATTTCAGGTAGCCCAAAACACAGAAAACTCCAAAATCTCAATAAATACCGAGATTTCTGTACAGGCTTAATTTAGCAAGGATAAATGTAATTATAAAGTAGAAGAGTAGTTTAGTAATTTCACCTAATAGAAACAAAAAAAAATATCAATATCAAAATGAGAAGTGTCAATATCAATTTTCTTAATTTATTCACTGATAACCCTGGCCCTCTGACACATGTATAGGTACAAACCCAGTGACCATAATAGGCACAGCTAGTATTCTGACTGATTTAATGGTTGGGGTAAAATCTCAAAGGAGTAGTAGGATACTAGAAGGTTGTGTTTGGTTTTGGTTTTGGATTTTAGTTTTTGTAATGATAGAGGTAGAAGTAGAGATAATAATTAAAAAATAGGGATTAATAATTAGAGAGAGATAGAGATGAAAATGAAAATAATATTTAAAAATAGGGATAATAATTGAGAAAACCAGATTTTGAAAACCCAAAACGAACAAGGCCGAAAAGTTTCACCGAAGCAGTGGTTCAGGAAAGAGAAATTAACGGTTCATATATATTCACAGTCTGAACCTGTAATCTGAACTGTGAATCTAAACATTCTTGGACCATTTCGGGAAAAAATTTCCCGCATCCTAAGATTTTAGAAAATTTCATGGTGGTACAAGTACTACGTATTGTTTCTTTCTACCATTTAGGGTAAATCTAACGAAAATTAATATGTAAAAACCAACTTGTGTAATTGTACAAAAAAACTAGGCTGGCATGACGTTATTTTTTTGAGTCAATTTACATTTTCTTGCCTACAATTTTTTTTTTAACAACAAATTTTTTTATTAAACTTTGAATAGCAATTACAAAAATTAAAAGGACCTTGAGGATTAAAGATGAAAAAAATAACATTTCGTATTATCCACACAGAAATTCATGACATTTGTTAAAACATTCAAAACACAGAGACAAAAACTTGTACAACATAAAAATACCATAAGTTAAAGGTAGATGTTACGAATTTATCCGCAAAACGATATGAATTTTGATTCAAAACTTATGAATTTTTGTTTATGAGTTTTTGTTTAAAGTGATTCAAGGTGGTGCATATTGTACGCACCTAGATGGTGACTTGTGTTAGGATTTTCGAACCCCACAATGCCCTACGGATCTTGGGAACAATGAATCACAAAACGAAAAACAAATAACCGTGCGTAATGGAAAAACTGAAAGAAAAATACGAGACACAAGATATACATAGAAAAACCTCAACATGAGCAAAAACCACGGGAGCTACACCAGTCTACTATGAAATCGAAATCAAGAGTACAAGTCTTCTCGCAATCTCTCTGAGATTTGTGTTTACTCTCGTCTCTCTCTGTATTTCTCTAAAAACGTGTAACCCTAATTACATGCTAACTGCAATATAAATAAGTCGGGCCGTATGGTCGAAATTACACACCAAAGTCCAAAAATATCATTTTCACTGCCATTCAGTGTGCTCCTAAGATCACACTTTGAACTGCAGGCCCCCCCACACCCCACTGCCGAAGGTTATCTGCACCCAACAACTTGTATCGTAGTATTTCCTGTTACTGCATTAACATTCTAGTAACAAATCGAAAGAATATATGCATGCAGTTCAGAAGAGGTAAATTTAGAAAACTAGAATTTCCCATATACAGATATACTTTCTCCATCTATACAAAAATAGGAAAATTTGAATGGTAGATATATATAGATACAAATATACATATATCTGGACATAATCATCTTCCTAAAAATGTGCAACTATTATTTTGGATCTCATGATTTAGCGGTAGTTGGAACAATCGATTCACATGCAACCACTTATCAGCAAAGAAGTATGCTTCAAGCTACGTACGTACCATCACCATTTCATTATCTCCAGTACTTATTAAGCAAAGAGAGCTTCAATCTGAATATTCTTTCTTAAATAATCAGAGGTATCATGAACCTAACGTACCTCTAGGGTTTATAGTACTCCCAACTCTGTTACGCGTACATGCTTGCACGAACACATCTGACCAGTTTATTTCAGGAATTGATGGTCCGGATTTAAAAAAAAAACTCTTACATGGGAGAGTTTTTTTTAAATCGGGACCGTAAAAAATACGCACGGACGGTCAAGATGCACCATCCGTGCATTTTGCAAACGCGGAGCGTGCGTACACATCGAATTTTTGTTTTACGCCTTTTCTCCTTTAATTGAATTCCTTCTGATGTAGTATTACAATGGCACCCCTACAATGAACCTAACCGATGCTTTTTATATTAAGGCTGAAATTTGCATTCCAAATGGAACCTGGGGTTTTGTCATGAAAAGAAGAAAAAGAACAAGAGCAAGAAGGCTAGGTTTTTCTAATTTTTTTTTTTTATATCTTTCTATTTTCAGACGATATGGAAAAAGCACTATTAGCCATTAATATTCTCTGAAACCACACAGAATTTCGGTTAGACTTTGTCGATGGATGTTTCATGTTTCTAATTTTGTAACTAGGGTTGGGAAGTAAAATTAATCCTTTATCATACATAGGTTTCTCGGGGAGAAAATGAGCCACTTCAAATAGGTACGTGCACGTCATTGTTGGCGATCAAATCATCTGTAGAAGTTGCCCATTGTTTCTGTATATTGGATTAATATCAAATTGAACTGGTTAATGAAAATGCACAGTGGGGCTTGTCAGCCAAATTAATCCATTCGTAATTTCATTCCTCCCTGTTCTAATTTCTGCTCAAGTTAATCAAATTATTTTCTCGTAAAAAACAATTAATTCACGTATGAACAAATCAAACCGGAATCAACAAAATTTACTGTGGATCGATAACGTGACGATTTTCAATATCACGAATCAAAATGACTAACATTTCACTTATTAATTTACAAGGGGAATACGCTCTACCCAAACAATTCACTAACATGGGCATACCATATATGTTACAACTATTTATCCCATGTGAACCAAAATTATTCAATAAATTGCAACAATAAAAAAAATGTTTCGAGCCCTTGAATGAGTATCAATGCTTTAAGCAGAGTCTTCCATCTTCAACAATAAAGAATAATCGGTTTGATTTCTTCACCTGATTATCGGCTTTCCATGACCGATAACTGCTTATAAATCTTCACTGAAAATGACGCAGTTCATCAAGATGAGACCGTAAATCAAATATTTTCTCCGTTCGATGGTTTCGAGCCCCCCTATAGATCATTTTTTTTCCCATTAGAAGTAGTATAATCTAATTAAAGAGAGGAAGGGTGGGGAACAGGTTGCATTCAACATCCCTTGAAAATGTGGATTGATTAATTTGTTTTTTGTCCTCTTTAACAATATTAATGGAAATTGAAGAAGAATGATTAAGGGTAATTTTAAGATCAAGATTTAAATCCGGCAAGCACGGCATGGAGTCGTCCTCTAGGCAACTTGCAGCATCAGAGACCTGATCATTCTCCCCTAGCTTGGTCTTCAATGGTATCGATACGTCGTGTTTAGAAGCAGAAGAAGCTGTTGCAGTACTGGGAGAGGGACGTGGATTTTGATTTAACCGGTGATTATTTGGATCGATACCCATGTTCATAAGCTTTCTTCTCAAATGAGAGTTCCAGTAGTTCTTCACTTCGTTGTCCGTTCGCCCTGGCAATCTTCCTGCTATTAATGACCACCTATAAAGAGGGAAATATTTTCCCAATGTACATAATTAGGATCTACTAATTTTAGCCATAGAACAAAACAATTATTTGTAGTGCAATGATAGCAATAGCTGGAACTAGGAAAATATGTCTTATTTCAATAAATTTGTTAGTGAGGCTTTTTTTTTTTTTAAAGATTTATTTAAGTATTGCAGATAAAAAGACAAACTTAACGGAAGCACGACAATTTGCACTCCTACAATTTGCATAGGAATTCACAACATTTGCATGAAAATCATAACACTTTTTTTTTTATAATCAGGCGTTTGGGTCAGCCTTCGTACATCTTGACTAATCCTGGGAGACTAATCTCACCGTTCGTTAGCGGAATCCCATTTAAAGCCTGAGCAAAATTCTGTATGAACTAACTCCAAATGAGTTGATAGCACCCATGAGGTTTCGATGGAACTTATGAATTCAAAACCAATATTATGACTTTAGGCCCAAATATTAGGGAATTTAATGAGTTTCTTGTGAAGAAAACCCCAGCAGATATGTTGAAGGAAGATATATATCGCATCGTACCGGTTGCCCAGGAGTGCATGAAGCTTGATGATGAGATCTTCTTCATCTTCGGCAAAGTTGCCCCTTTTGAGGTCTGGTCTCAGGTAATTAATCCATCTTAGCCTACAACTTTTACCACAACGAAGTAGTCCTGATCCAAACCCAAAAAAAGAAGAAGGGTAAATTAAACCAACAAGGAGTAAAACCCAATAAACTTTTTATCCGTTTTCCATTTCTTGTTTTCTTGTACATGTAAATGGAATTTTTTTTGTTTGTTTGTTCTTTTGTTGTAAGGCTGTGATTAAGAACTAAAAAGAAACCTGCAGCATGAGGGATGGTACGCCAACAGCCTTCACCGTGCCTTCGAATGTAATCTATGAGCTTCTGATCCTCTTGTTTGGACCATGCCCCTTTATTCGTGTCTTGCTTCTCACAACATGGCTTCCTCATTCTACGCAGCGACAAACGAACCCCCTTCACCTTCACAGATAGACAGACAGATAGATAGATAGATACAGAGAGAGAGAGAGAGAGAAAGAGAGAGAGAGAGAGTTCAGTGGTGATGGAGGAGAGAGAGATATGGGGAAAAGGGGGTATATATATTTGGTTGGGAAAAATGTGGGAAAGGTTGAGAAGGGTTGACTCTTGACCGGTAGAGAGGATGATACCATTAGGAGGGAGAAGGTGGCGAGAGGGTTTGACATGTAATTCGTTTGCTGTTAAGTATGTGTCTCTTTCCCCTATCTCTCTCTCCCTCTCTCTCTTTAACCAACAGTGTCCCGATAAATCGGATTACCGTTAGAGGGAAATCAACCTAGTGACATTGGGATGTTCCAGTCGAGTCAAGTAAATTACTAATTTACTATCAAGGGGAATCAACCCTGCTAACATTGGAGAAATTTTTCAGTGCCGAGCGGGTAGCCGCTCATGTGATCTGGGCCGTTCATTTCGGTTTTGGACGGTCCAGATTATTGAGAGAGAAAGAGGAGAGAGAGGGTTTCGATCTGGGCCGACCAATATACTTTCGGACGGCCGGATGCAATGTTCGGGTACCACATAGGCTTGGCCACGTGGTACCCATTCGGTTCCAAAAAAAATTCGCAACATTGGGATGTCCAGTCGAGTCAAGTAAATTTTTTTTGTCAAGCGGTGTACATCATCGGGGTTAGGGTGTGTAGTTAATAAGTTAGTCCACAGGGAGTCCAAAAGCCCTGAATTATGAACGTCCACGACGGGCTCGAACCCTGGCTTCCCACAAGGGAAGGACCAGGAAATTCCGTTGGCCGAATCAAATCCCATTAATATCTACGGAAATCCTTTCGGGGTTATCCCATTCTCTCTACACTAACATATAATAGTGTCCCCATGCATTTTTGTGTTTTCTTGTTTTTATTTTTTCCCTGATTTGTGGATTTTCTTGGTCTATTATTTTTGTTTGTTTGGTAGGCTCATGAAGCACAGAGCTGGTCACAATCAATCATCCAAAATATATCAGAATAATTTTGGACGAGGAAACGTCTAATTAATAACGATTTAACTACGGAGAGAAAAAGCAAAATAAAATAAACTTAATATAGCGAAGGAACAAAAACAATGTCGGGACTGTCACATGGTTTCATGTTGACTGATAGCTTTGGGATGTTCAGAACCCTCCCAAAAAATAAAATAAAACTTAATTGGAAAGCTAGCCTTGTGATATATGCCTTTTGATCCCTACCCATACTTTTATTTAAATTTAACCATTCTAAATTCGTTCAAACTCATTATAGTTTATGAGATCGATTTTAAATTAGTAGGTTAAACAACTACAATAGTTCAAATCATATAAGCTAATATATTTTCTAATACCACAAATTATGATTATGATATCATACATTCACTACTACCACACCTTAAGCCACTACCGTGACACCGAAATTAGTATCGCCACAACAAAATAAGCAACGCCAGAATGAAACTATTAACGTCACTCTAGATTTTACTATTTATGAAAAAAAGTTACTTTTGCCGGGCCAAATTAAACTAATGTTGTTCAAAAAAAATATTTTACCTTACGCTACCCAAAAAGTTACTAATGCCATAAAATTTAATTGCAATGTCATAATTTTGATACCAAACTTTACCAAGGTCACACTAAAATTACCAATACCACCCTAAAATCACCTTTTAGGAGTAAAATTCCGGGTTAGCCGCGTTTCATTTTTACTGGTTTAAGGTGTCATTCCCCCCTATTATCAAAATGTCTAAATTGGCTAAATTGACTAAAGCCTTTGTTTTCACGGATTTTGAGTTAAGTTCTTGCACTCACATTCATAAATCGAACTGGAGTATCATTTAGCGAAAACAAGCCAATGTAATTTTTTTGCTGACTTTTTAAAGATGCTACAGACGTCCATCTAATCAATGGGTAGACTGTAGAGATGCTCCTTTTGTTTTTTTAGAGCAAAAGAATAATATAATATTATAGATTAGATGAAAATAGAAAGTGAGGGAAATTAGCAAAAGAATAGGCATGGGAAAGGAGGCAACCTACCACCCTCGTACCTCAAACAAGCAAGAAATCCAAAGCGCAGCTCCTACAAAAGTAGAGGACACATACTAAAATTATTAAAAAGGGTCTTGCTAACGTGTGTCCAATAAGCACACGTTAAGCACATAAACAAAAAAAAATAATACATATTTCAATAAACATTTTACACTTTTTAATACACTTTTATATATTCCTATACACTTTTCGCACATTTTAATATACTTTTTCAACCTTAATTTTCCTAAAAATAATCATGACATGTCGCAATCCTATTGGTCCTTTTTACATGTTGGAATGGAAAAGTGAATGTTAACATTTATTACTCCAAGAAACTAGAATTCTACTGGTCACAATCCATTTCACAGAGAGGATCGGCAAAAATGCATGCTTTCATATGACTCGCAGTTGCCAGGATTTTGCTTCTGACTTACCTTTTTCTGTTTCCCTATGTACAATACTATATATGCTACACTTTTGTATACTAAACTTTCATCCACTTTTTTATTTTTGGGTCTTGATTACCGCGGCCAGCTAGGCGGTGAAGATTAATGAGCTTTAGAGTTTCAAGATATGTTTCACGGATATTAATACGTTTGTGTAGACATTAATGAACTTTGTTTTTTTGAATATCAGGACGCTTGTTACATATTACGAAAATGCTAGAGACACACAACTCTATCATACCCCATGATAATAGTATATTGGTAGTTGGAAAAGAGTTTTAAAGTACTTATTCTCTCGTTACTAATTATGCAGTGCCACGCAACTATAGCCGAAGTGTGATAGAGAGGTGAGTCCCTAGCATTACCAGAACCACCGCTCTAAGCTGGGGTTAACATGCAAGAGGTGGGTAACTCATAGTAGAGGTCTTGAATATTTTACACAGCATCCCGGGATTGAGACCATTTTTCTCCTCCCATATAATAAATTAGGAATGACAAATGACAAAAAAAAAAAAATGGGGTTAACATTTTTCTCTCTTTGTTTCCCAACACAGCGATATTTGCTCTCTTCTCTCACTTCACTTGTAGGTCCTTCCATTTTTTTGTTAGCTCATCGAAAGTCAATACGACTCAAAGTGGCCCAAAAAAGAATTCAGATCCCCAAAAAATCCAAGACCTGACTTTCTCTATTCCCAATACAAATGAAAATTGTCTCACTCTTCTCCTCCTAATTTTTTTTTTTCATTCGTCATTTCTAATATATTACATGAGAAGGGGGAATAAGACTTGATTCTAGGATACAGTGTGGGATATCCAATAACTTTACCGCATGAGTTAGCCATCACTTGCCTCCTCCTAACTCTAAAAGTCAAAATTAATTATAAGATCTAAAACTAGACTGTGTAATGGATGCTTGCCCACATAAAACCAACAGACTGAAATTTATCCGATTTGTTGGTGTCAAAAATTGACCTGACCCGATTATCAGAATTAACAGAACTGAAAGTTCTGAAACCCAAGAAGAGAAAATGTGGATGATGCCTTGCAAAAAAAGGCTTTCAATTTTAGTTCATTTCAATTAAATTTACTAAGCGGACCCCCTTGCTTTTATTCTGCAACAATTGTCAGACGATGCTGTAGGTGTTAAATAATGATACAAAAACGGTGGGTTAATCTGATAACTAATACGCACTAATTTTGCACCTAGTTTGCGCAAAGCGGATAGCATTTTCACCCAAACCTAGTCATGTTAGCATGATGACCCAAAACAATGAGAGAGAGAGAGAGAGAGAGAGAGAGAGACATCCAACTAACCGATCCCACAATCATCAAGACAAGATCCAAGACGAACAAAGATCCAGAGCTCAAGACAGCCAAGAGTAAAAAAATAATAGTAATAGGCTGATGTGAGGTAGGTTAAGCGAGTAATTAACAACAGGAGAGTCTTATGTCACTTTTGAAGTTCTCTCAATGCATTAATTCTTTTCTAATAGTAACGATTTCATCTTTTAATCTTTGTAATTAATGAAAATTTTCTTTGCCGAAAAAAAAAATTCAATAAGAGTCATAAGGCTGTAGGTTTTGCACTTCCTGCTCTTCTAATCCTATACATATGACGATGGATATGGTCACTCCTAAATTTTAAGTTCAATATCTCTCAGGGATTATCATCATTTTTTTTTTAACGACAATAAAAATTTATTAAAAATTCAACAAAGAGTACATCGAGCAAGACAAAACCAAAATAACTATGAAAAGCCCCGATTACAGTAGACAGCTACACCAAAAACATGAACCAAGAAACCTCTACCTACTACACGCTTCAACAGAACCTCAAGAGAAGCAACAGCAGCAGAAAAAGCAGCAACAACAACCCTTTAAAACAGCAACAGCAGAGAGATACAACAGCATAAGCCTGATTACCATCATTTTTGTGGACCAATTAATAAAAAATTGTCCCTATTTTCAAGTGGTAGAGCCAAGAGTTTAGACTGAAAGGGCCGGACTTAAGAAAAGTATTTTCATCCAAAAATATACTCAACATATCGTGTAGCTTTTTAAATGCATTACTCTATTGTATATGACATTGTTTTTCCATTTGGTCGACATATAAAATGTATTACCGATTGAAAGATATGATCGATTTTCTATCCGGTTATATTGGAACGAGACACTATATTTTGGGATGGAGGGAGTACCATTTTGTGGTTTGAATGGGTGGCTGTTGTCTCATGGAAAATATGTTAGTTGGACCGAGAAGTAAAACAAAAACTATGGTCACCAGTTGTTGTATAGCAGTAAAACTATGGACGAGGTTAGGTTGTTCTTGTTCCATGCAATTCAATAATAAATACTAGGGTAAATGTACACCAAATACATACCACATTTATTGAGTTAGTTCGGAGTTTTATACAAATGATCTAAGCTGTTTAATTTATTTAAAATATATTTTTATAAATATCCTTGTAAAAAATCCACTCGGTCAATACGATACGATGTGCATTTGGTGCATACGAGTAGTAAATTGTGTATTTTTTGTAAGACTCTTATACAATTCGAAAATCTCTTCGGTGCAGAGGGGGACCCCTGAAAATGGGTCCACAGTAGGTCTCGAACTATGCATGCTTTCATATGACTTACAGTTGCCAGGATTTTGCTTCTGACTTACCTTTTTCTGTTTCCCTGTGTACAATAGTATATATTCTACACTTTTGTACTAAACTTTCTTCCACATTTTTTGTGGACCACTTAATAAAAAAAAATTATCCCTATTTTCAAGTGGTAGAGCCAAGAGTTTAGACTGAGAGGGCCGGACTTAAGAAAAGTATTTTCATAAAAAAATATAATCAACATATCGGTTAGCTTTTTAAAAACATTACTCTATTGTATATGACATTGTTTTTCCCTTTGGTTGACGATTGCAATGCTCATGTGTGATTATTTTAATCTACACAAGAAATTGAGAAAATTTTCCATGACTATGTTCAATTATCATTGTTTTCGACTAGATCAAGTGATCAAAATTATATAGATTTTTAGAGGTTTTTATACACCTCCGCCCATGCTATTTTGAATAGGGCTGGGCATCGTGTCGGATCGAGCAGTGTTCATGTCATGTCAATTTGGGTTCAGATCAAAACGTGTCAACCCGAGAAAACCTATTTACGTAAATGTGTCAAAATTTTCAACCCTAACTTGACCTGATTTTACTAGTGTCGACCCTAACACGTCACGAATTGATACGATAACACAATATCCGTGTCATTTTCGTGTCAGGTTCGAGTTGATAAATCCAGAGCAGGTTAACCGTGTCATTTTCAGGTTAACAGTGTCATTTTTGGGTTCGATCCAGGTTTACGTGTCGACACGAATAGATAAACAGGTTAGCCGTGTCATTTTCGGGTTATGCGGTTTGTACACAAACTCGACCTGTTTAGCAATAATGTTCTCAAGTCGTGTCATATACATGTTTCATGTCAGAAATAGCCAATCGTAACTCTCTAAATTCGTGTTGTATTTGAATCGGGTTATTGTATCGTGTCATAAATTTTCACCCCTAATTTTGAATGGACCTCCGCTGATGGATTATTTGTGGCAAGCGTAAGCGCTCACCCAGAATTATCAAAATGTAGTACAACATCTACATTATTATTACTATTGTGAAGATGCCGTCCAGGCTCATATACTAGACTCGGAGGTTATAATTAACCAATGTGGGACAAGCTCTAACACTCTCCCGCACGTGCGACCCCTGACCCGCACGTGGAGAGTTAAACAACGGATTCACAACATTGGGATCACAACGAAACAAGGTGCACTTATGGCACAAACAACGGGGTTATAACCAAGAGAGTTGTCCAAAATCCTCCGAAAGCCTAGCTCTGATACCATGTTTAAAGCATCCAACTCAAAACCAATTGACAATGAGTGGAGAGGCCATCCAGGCTCATATACTAGACTCGGAGGTTATAATTAACCAATGTGGGACAAGCTCTAACAGGGAACAATACCTTTCTTGGTGGGAACGGCTGTCGTGAGCTAGTTCATACTTTTAATTTTTGAACTATATATCCAAAGAAACTTCCAAGAAAAAATCTTCCCCACCCCCTTTTCTCATTTCAAGTAAAAAAAATTAAACAAGCAAAACAACTTAAAATGTTGTAATTTTACAAGAATAAAAAATAGAAAAGCAAGTGCAGGTAAAAATTTAGTGTGAAATCACTCGTTAAAAATTTTGTCAAGTTTTCTTACTAATATTTTGCAAATCAAAAAAAAAGAAAAAAATTAATAAATACCAAACCCAACATCCTATGTGGCCCTATATAATTTTTAATGAGAGAACAAGCATTTTGAAACTACTTTACAACTACCACATTTACTACCACGCATAATTTTGTGGCCCTATATAATTTTTAATGAGAGAACAAGCATTTTGAAACTACTTTACAACTACCACATTTACTACCACGCATAATTTTGTGTCTTGAAGTTGTGTATAAAGCATTATTGCTTTCCAAATATGTAGGAATGTGGGATTTTACTCCCTCCGTCCCTTTTTAAGTGTGTTAGCTAAGAATTTCAACTATTTTTCTCTCACATCAACTTTTACATCTATTTTTCATTATTTACCCTTATTAATATAATATACCCACTAACTTTTTAAAAAAGAATCTACTATTAAGGGTAAAATAGGAAATGTATCAACTAACTTTTCAAAACACACTTATTAAGGGACAGTCCAAAATAGGAATATACACATTATAAAAGGGACGGAGGGTGTAGTTCCTTTTGAGAGTTCGTGCCACTTTTCAATGTAATGTATTTCATAATCTATAATATTTTAGATGATTTTAAAAACTTTGTATTTTAGATTTAATTGAAATCTATCAAACAAGATTCATATTACATATGAAATGTATTACCGATTGAAATGGAACAAGAGACTATATTTTGGGATGGAGGGAGTACTATTTTGTGGTTTGAATGGGTAGCTGTTGTCTCATGGAAAATATGTTAGTTGGACCGAGAAGTAAAACAAAAACTATGGTCACCAGTTGTGGTATAGCAGTAAAACTATGGACGAGGTTAGGTTGTTCTTGTTCCATGCAATTCAATAATAAATATTAGGGTACATTATTTAGTGTACACCAAATACATACCATTTTTATTTAGTTTACTTCTGAGTCTCGCACAAATATCTAAGTCGTTTAATTTATTTAAAATATGTTTTTATAAAAAAATTCGTAAAAAAAATCCACTTGGTCAATACGATGTGCATGGTATATACCAGTACTAAATTATGTATTTTTTGTCAGACTCTTGTCCAATTCGAAAATCTCATCGGTGCAGAGGGGGACCCCTGAAAATGGGTCCACAGTAGGTCTCGAACTATGTAAGACTTGTGGGCCGCTTTCAATAAATACTCCTATTCACTTTGTAAATGATGGGAAATCTATCAAACCAATCACTGGTAGGAAATCTATTTTTCTAAACAATTACTCCTTGTAAATACGAATGGGGAAGTGTTTCAATACATACTCAATTAGGTATTCGGTTTGTTATGCACCTTACTAAAATATGTATTACTGCCTCCGGCCATGTTTGTTCACTTTTAATATTTAATACCAATTGAAAATTCGTACTTCTACATATTTTTTAATTTGAATTTTTAAATATATGCAATATGAATCTCATTTGATAGATCTCAATTAGTTCTACGATACAGAATTTTTTAAATCGTGAAACCCATTATAAATCGAAAGATATAGACAATTTAAAACATGACACGAATATTGAAGATGAACTAACAAACACGAACGGAGGTGGTAACTTAGAAACATCTCAAAAATCAGAATACCAGGCAAAAACTCATAGCACGTTATGTTATCCTACAGTTACAGATTTCTGAATATTATGAATTTCCATATTGTGTTTACGCAATCAAGAGAGATATATATACCGTAGACACTCAAATATTAGGGTGTTGTAATATATGCCCTATGTTCTCATTCTTTAGTTATTTTTTGAGAGTTTGTGTTACTTTTCAATTAATTGTATTTTTATAATCTATAATAATGTATTAGGTGATTTTTAAAAACTTTGTTCAATGAAACTAACTGTGATTTATGAAACAATATTCATATTGTACATATAGCACTGAGTGAAACATATAACTAATTTTTTTATCCGAATAGAATAGAACGAGTGCTAATTTTTTTTATCCGAATAGAATAGAACGAGTGCTAGGTAACGGAGCTAGGGTCGAGTACATACATATATTTATATGTTCGTGTTTGAATTGTTTATATTTCTATTTCTTTGTGTGTGCATGTGTGGATGCATTTGGTTTGGACATTGGACTGCTTGATGAGCATGTGGATCTCGTGCAGGGACAGTTTTAAAGGGAGAAAGATTGGTGAAGCACTGTGTGATATGTAAAGTCTTCTCTCTCTTGGATTAATCAAAGGTCAAACACTAATTAATTAACTTCAATTCATCACGAAGAAGAAGAGAGCAATTAATTAATTTTAATTCCTATCAATTAATTTTAATTCCTATGTTCAAGGTACATAGTACGGTTAATTTCCTACTGTCAGACCCGTCCAGGCGTCCAATATGATACTCCCAAAAATATGATCAGTGAGATTAAATGTTTAACCACTGGTTTTGGAATGTTACAATGGACTCAAATTAAATTCACTAAATGAAATTCGTTAAATTCTAATCCAAAACAGATTTCGATCACCTCGGATCGATCTGACCATGATCTGATCCGTTGACAAGCTTAATACCAGCCCACATCTTATTTGTCCCTGTAATACCAAACATGAAAAATTTATGCTTCTAACCGGCTCTTTCCAGGTCTAGTGCCGAAGCAGAATACAAGACACTCGCCCTTATTACCTCTGAATTGTACACACACAAACATACACACCGCATGTGCATATTTGATATTTAGTTATTTACTTGATCAAATTGTTCAAACTTTGAAGTTCTCCTTCCTTCTCAATGCCCGGGCATCCATCCAATGCATTCTTTCCGATGAAGTACTCAGGTACACGGAACACCAACGCAGTCTCGACAAACAAAGTCAGGATCAATAATTAAGTTCTCCTATAATCTAAGAGTTAACTATATATTGACCTAGGTTTACGCAGATGAATACATGGCAAGAGAGAGAAAGAGAGAGATCCTTCAGTAATTAATAAAAATTGGTATACCTCTGACCCAGGTTAAATGAATTAAAATTCTGAACCAAGTAGCTAGCTTAGGCCTCATTCGGGAAAAAAACTAGAAAATTATTTTTTGGTTTATTCGTTTTGTCTTTATTCAAAAAAAATTTGCATTTTTTAGTTTTGCGTCAATTTTTTGTGGTTTATTGGTTCCTCTCGACGAGATGAATCTAACAAGTATGAAATTATAGTGAAAATTAATTTTTTTTTTAATAAAGCCAAAATTAAACCAATAAACCACGTATTTTTGGCTTTATTAAAAAAAAAATAGTTTTGACCATAAATTTATACTTTTTAGATTCGTCTTGTCAAGAGGAACTAATAAACTACAAAAATTTAACGCAAAACTAACATTTGCGAAAAAAATTTGAATAAAAAAAAAACAAATGAAAAAAAAACAGGTTTATGTTTATTTAACCCCACCCGCCTAGATAAGAGTGGACTTAACTGACCACCAACCTAGGTGAAGTAAAAAAAAAACTGGGGTTGGTCAATGTGAAAATGATTTTCGTTTTTTAATGTCACCAAAAGTGCTTGAGGACACGAAATTCATCTGTTTGAATGTTAGTTTTGAAACATCAGCAGTAGTACAGCCAACAAAAATGAAACTGTAACACCCCGGAAATTCAGGAACACTAATTGTTATTACAATAAAAGGAAATTATAAATATAAGTCTGACAAGGCGTCTTCTGCGCCGAATTACATATTTATAATAGGGAGAGATCGATGGCGTCTTCTATTCCTCTGTCGGGTCACTCCCCAGGCCGGCAGCTCCTGCTCCGAGACTCTGCTCGTAATAGAATTCCTCATGTTCATCTTGGAATTCTGACATAATACGTCCGAGTTGCCAGGCAACATCATAGTATTATGTCAGGTTACATGATAGACGCGTGAAATTCATGAATTTAAGCGCCTAGGTAGGAAAGAATGAGCGCGTTAGACGTGCGGTTAATCCCCATTTTCCATTTAATTCGTGCACGTGGTTGGATTTTGTGGTTGTGCTTAAAGTGCAGGGATTTTAGAGTGTTGGCGCTATTCAGACTTGTTGAAAGGCCATGCACGAGGATCAATGAGGGAAAGGCTGTGGAGACTAAGTGCTGGAGTAGATTTGGTGTGAAAAAGTCCGTAATCCATCGGGAGCGCTACAGCAAATTTACGGAGCGCTCGAAGTTGGCTCAAAATGGGAGCGAAGCTGAACAGAAGGTTTGCGAGCGCTACACCCATTTTGGTGTAGCGCTACCGATAGGTTAAGAGGGTCAACGGTCAAGGGGCATTAACCGGTCAAGAGAAGGAGATAAGGGCTCGGGAG
>JAXBDA010006086.1:7980-21887 GCA_036023075.1 Gaultheria prostrata | reverse complement strand
TTAAGGTTAGATTTGAGGGTATTGACAATTTCAAACCTCGTTCAAGTCCTCGAGGTAGTCCACATTGGTCTTTTTCATCATCGGGACTGCTTGCGTGTATCTTGGGTTCAAAATCGGGGTGTCTACAATTTGTCCAAGGCTGGGGCACGTTAGCTCACCACAATTCACTGAGGGCAGCATATACCCAAATCCAAGAACTGGGGCATGTCAGCCCACAACCATTCACTGGGGCAAGCATACGCCGGGATCCAAGAAAGCTCAAAGCCGCAAGTTTCAGCCTCAACAAACCCAAGGGTCAAACCTCAACCTAGAACCTCAAGCCTCAAGAGTCAGCCCGAAATCCAAACCCTGGCCAAAAGGAAAGACAGTAAAGCAAAAGAGACACCCCGTTGTGCCTCCTACCTTTTAAAAAAAAAAAAGAAAAAAAAGAAGGACATGTTGTCATTATGTCATCAAGTGTCAAACCCTGAGTCTCACTCAACCGTCCTTCGGGATAATTTTTCAAATCAAATTGGCCATAAGTGGTCCCCCTTTTTCTCAAAACAATCGTCCTCCGGGACATGTTTATTTTCAACTGTTCTTAGTAACGATTATTTTCAACCAAACGTTCCCAGTGGCAGTTTTTCAAACAAGTGTCCTTAGTGACGATCATTTTTCAACCAAATGTCCTCAGTGGCGGTTTTCCAAACAATCATCCTTTGATACAAGCTTTTAATCAAACATCCTCCTGAACATGGTTTCAGTCAACAGTTTTCCAATCAATCGCCCTTCAAAACAATTTTGCTTTTTTCGGGATAGCTTTTCAATCAATCGTCCTCCGGGATAATTTTTCGATCAACTTCAAGCTCAATTTCAAAAATCAAGACCAGAAATGGTCGCTTCAAATTCAATTTCAAAGACCAGAAATGGTTGCTTCAAATTCAACTTCAAATTCAATCAAATTCAATTTCAAAAGCCAGAAATGGTTACTTCAAATTTAAATCAATTTCAAAAACCTGAAATGGCCGGGTTTTTTTTCAATCAAACCATCCAGAGGGATGACTTTTTAATCAAATCACCTTGCGGGGTAATCTTTTCAATCAGGTTGTCCTTCGAAACCACTTTTTAAAACATGAATTCACTTGCTGTTTTTCCTGAAAAATTCAGGGCACTACCACTCTCCGAACAAATCACATTTTAAAAGTATATTATGTAAGTCCTTGTACGGCATTTTGAAATTTTTTTAATGTAAGTCCTTCCACGGCATTTAAAAAAGTATATTATGTAAGTCCTTGTACGGCATTTTGAAATTTTTTTAATGTAAGTCCTTCCACGGCATAAAAAAGTATTTTATGTAAGTCATTGTACGGCATTTTGAATTTTTTTTAATGTAAGTCCTTCCACGGCATTTAAAAAAGTATATTATGTAAGTCCTTGTACGGCATTTTGAAATTTTTTTAATGTAAGTCCTTCCACAGCATTTAAAAAAGTATTTTATGTAAGTCCTTGTACGGCATTTTGAAATTTTTTTAATGTAAGTCCTTCCACGGCATTTAAAAAAGTATATTATGTAAGTCCTTGTACGGCATTTTGAAATTTTTTTAATGTAAGTCCTTCCATGGCATTTAAAAAGGTATTTTATGTAAGTCCTTGTACGGCATTTTGAATTTTTTTTAATGTAAGTCCTTCCACGGCATTTAAAAAAGTATTTTATGTAAGTCCTTGTACGGCATTTAAATTTTTTTTTTATGTAAGTCCGTGTATGGCATTTTAAAATTTTTTATGTAAGTCCTTGTACGGCATTTAAAATTGTAATGTAAGCCGTTACGCGGCATTTAAATTTTTCGAGACATTCGTCGGTTTTTGCTCACTAAATATCACTTGTTTTTCCCTCATTGAAAAATGAGGTATCAATTTTCATAAGCGGCCCCGCCGAACTACGATTGGTCTGATCCTCACAAACGAGGTACGTAGGAAGCTCCAAGCTCGACCACATTTTATTTAATTGTTTGTTTTCGTGCCAGGGTAACCGAAATTGGGATGTCTCTTTATCTTCGACGCAACTTGCATTACAGAATGATGACCAAGTCTCGTCGAAGAGGGGCAACTGTAGACACCCCAATTTTGACCCTGCGTCTCCCCAATGATGAATAAAAGAAAATATGTGGAATACCTTGAAATGATCGATCGCGCCTTAAAAAAAAAAACCATTTCAAAACAACAAAGAATTTCCAGAAGTGAGGAGTAGAAGACCGGACGGCTTTAAAACCTAGACCGGGCGGCCTTTGTCCCTTGCAAAGACCGGACGACTTTGATGACAGGACCAGACGGCTTTCTTTAAGGGCCGGCCGGCTCTGTCTGTTACCTGTCTTATCGGAAAATCCGGGTTCAGAGATTCGTGCAGAAGAATATATTCCCCGCGCCGGGGAATATCATGATGGCAAAAATCTTTTGCGTGATCCGGTGGTCAACCTCGAACGGCTATAAAAACCAATCCCTCTCCCTCACTTCAAAAACGGTGCTTACGATACCGGAGATCGAAAAAAAGAAAGAAATATATCGTGCAAAGTTCTCCTACTCAAACTCCAGAAATCCTCAAAACCACTGAGAATCAAACTCAAAATCAATTTCTTTCGGCGTTCGAATCGATCCAATCAAGGTATAAAATCACATTTTCCGGACCGGGTTCTATAACCACGGTCCTTTGAGGGGTCTTTTCCCGAATTCAGAATAACTCCAGTAGTTATCTTTGGATTCGGGAGAGTTTATTTACAGCAAAAACCATTCCGAGGTATCGAAACGAGCAATTTTTCGTCATAGTCGCACGGTTCGGTCCTCTTTCGGGATATATTTTCTTCCCCAAAATATTTTCTAAACATTAATACTCCTCTTAGGAGAATTTTTGTATAAAAGAAACCGGTTTTCGAGTCAAAACTCCATTCTCTCCAGAGGATAGAAAATATTTTGCAAAAAACGGCCAGAGGGCTGGTCGGCCCTAATTAAGGACCGGACGGCTCTTTTACCAGGGCCGAACGGCTGTCCCAGAGAGCCGGGCGGCTCTCCCCTATTTTCCCCTGTTTTCCAGAAAACCTTCCCCTGTTTTCTCATCCTCTGGTGCGATTTACATTTTTAAAATTACACTTTTTCCCTCAAATTTTCTTTTTACTAACATTCAGTCCCTTCACTTTATTTTGTTTCTATATAAACATGTTAATGTTATTTATTTGTTATTTCCTGTTATTTACTTGTTTAATTGTCAAAGATTTTCAATAAAACATTTTCTTTATCCCACAAATATTTAGTAGAGACCGGGAATATCCCGGGCGAGCGAGGTGCTTTTTTTCAAAAACCTTCCCCGCCCGGAACTTGGCTTTCGGACCCAAAAAGAATCTTTTTCGCGGATCAAATCTTTTCCGAACGGCACAAGAGTCATCAATTATTTTCAAACGGTTTCTAGGGTACCAAAAAGATTTTCTAAATTAAATCCCAGGTGGCGACTCATATTTTAAATCAAAAACATTTTTCCGAAACCGCCGGAAGTGGCCGTCCACACCGCCCTTTCGGGTTTTCGGTCTAGCCAGCTCGTTTGATTGATTTGCCTTAATTTTTGCCTAAGTCGCCCGATGTGGGTTTTCGACTTAGCAAGCTTCTCTCAGGGGTAATATCTCTTGAGCTGATCCATGTTGACCAAAGTGGAGAATTCGTTGCCATCAAGATCAATGAGCTACGTTGCGCTTCTAGATAGGATTTTCTTGATGATGTACGAACCAACCCATTTTGGCTGAAACTTCCCGCAGGGGTCAAAAACTGGAGCTCGAATCTCCTTCAAAATCATGTCTCCTTCCTGCAAGTCCCTGGATTTCACTTTCTTGTTGAATGCCCGTGCGATTCTGCGCTGATTACCTTGAATATGATACAAGGCTTTGAGCTGCCTTTCGTCAAACAACATAAGTTCCTCGAACCTCGTGCTTTGCCATTCTGCCTCGCTTATCTCTGATTTGACCATGACCCATAAGGATGGTACTTCGAGCTCAATTGGGAGAAGGCCTCCATGCCATAAACCAAAGAATAAGGTGTCGCCCCCGTCGGAGTACGAACAGACGTCTGATATCCCCATAATGCTAATGGCAGTTGTTCGTGCCAATTCCTTGCAGACTGAGTAGTCTTTTCCAGTATTGTCTTGAGAGTTTTGTTTGCTGCTTCCACAACTCCATTGGTCTGTGGCCGATAAACAGTTGACTTATGGACCTGAACCGCGAACTCTTCAAGAATTTCCGCGGCTCTACCCTTGAAATGAACCCCGTTATCTAACACGAAGGCTTGAGGGACACTATATCGGTAGATGATGTTCTGTTTGATGAAATGGGCGACCTGAACTGCTGTCAAAGTTGCATATGAAGCAGCTTCGACCCACTTGGTAAAATAATCGATCGCAACCAAAATGAACTTGTGCCCGTTGGACGCGGCTAGTGTAATTCTGCTGATGACATCGATGCCCCAGGTTGAGAAAGGCCAAGGTGAAGTCATAGAGTGCAATTCTGACGACGGTACATGCATGAGATTTGCGTGAATCTAGCACTTGTGGCATCGCCTCACATACTCAACACACTTGATCTCCATGGTTGACCAATAGTATCCTTGACGGAGAACCTTCTTGGGAAGCATCATCCCATTCATGTGAGGACCACAGACTCCTTTATGAATTTCTTCCGTGATAATGGTGGCTTCCGCACCGTGCAAACACAACTTATGCACTCCGCAATGCGACCGCCGATATAACTTCCCTCCGCAGGTGATGTACTAAGAGGCCAATCTTCGAAGAGCAATCTGATCCTTTTTCTCAGTCCCTACCGGATATTCCCGTTTCTCGATAAAATTCCAAATATCATGATACCACGGCAGACCATCATCTGGTTCATTGATAGCCATGACGTGTTTGAAGACGGGCTTATCCATTTGCTCAATTGTGATTGGTCTGAGCTTAACTCTGTTTGGTATTTCCACCATTGAGGCTAAAGTTGCTAGAGCATCAGCAAATCGGTTCTTCAATCTCGGAACATGTGTGAAGGTGATCATCTGAAATTGCGGAATTAGATCCTCAAGGTCATTGTGGTAAGGCTTAAGCTTGTCTTCTTTCAACTTCCAATCTTCGTTGGCTTGTGATACCACCAAATTGGAATCTCTGACTACTTCTAGTCTTTTGACTCCGATTTCTAAGGCAGCTTCCATTCCCACGATACATGCTTCGTATTCTGACTGGTTGTTGGTAACCTCGAAATTTAGCTTGAAAGCAAGAGGAATATGTGATCCTTCTGGTGAGATCAACAACACTCCAATTCCAAATCCCTTTTGATTGGCGGCTCCATCAAAATACAACATCCAAATGTCGTTGGTTGTCGTCATTACATTCTCGTCGGGGAATTCAAACTCCACATCTTCCGGTCCTTCCACAGGACGGTCTGCTAGGAATTCTGCTACGACTCTCCCTTTTACCGACTTCCTGTAAATGGTGGATTTCACGTATCTGGATAGTGCCTCTAGACCTGCGAAACAAAGAACGGTTAGAGCACCTTAGCCCTTGTTGGCAAAAGCCCTCCGATGCTTAAGTTAGTATGGAGATACTAAATAAGCTAAGAGTAATGCGTATAAGAATGAGTTACAGCGTACCTTTCACCGTGGGCTTGATGCCTGTATTTATAGGTGTAGGTTAGCTTGCTGACCAAGGGTCCTCGTTGCCCTAGTTTCCTTACCATGCACGTTAGGAAACCCTTCCTCCTGGGATCCGACTTATTAGGTTTAGTTTTATTACCATACTGGTCTTCTTGACGAAACAGGATTTCTTTCCATATGGGGCTTACTCCCATATGTCCGTGCAATCGGACTCTCGATAGGATTCTACATTCCTTATCCGATATGGAATGCTCACGTCATTCCCTTAAATCACGGGATACGCCTCTTAGCTCGGCCCTTCCTCAGGGTACCCCTACGGGTTAATGCCGAGCTAGGGCAACTTTATGGGAGTACGAGTTTTACCCTCTCCAATTGCTCCCCAGCTCTAACCATCACCATCGCGTAGTGGTGTTCAGAGCTCGTATCGAGCTGTCTTGTGATTGGTTAAGCTTGTTTTAGAGGCCTGACTCCTCACATGGCCTCTCCCCTCACGTGGGTGGCACAATTGTTTTTGCATTTAATGCGATTTGATGTGTGTTGCACACCCGATAAGGCCAAAGGACGTTTCAGAGATGTGTGTTGCCTCGTTTTCCTCGTTTTTTGTGCAGTGTCATTATTATTCCGTTTTCAAATCGCAAAACCTTCCACATTTCCCCCTTTACTTTTGCACATTTCATTCCAGAGCAAGGAGAGAAACAAAGCTCGTATCCCGCCATTGCTACTGCTATCAAGCCTTGAGTCAGCCTCACCTCCGTCCTCCTTCACCGGAAAATCTCCCTAGGACCGCCCTTACCGCTTGTAAGTCTCCAATCTCTACCTTCATCGTTGCTTCCTACTCCTTCTCTTTACTTAGGGTTTTATAGTCATGGGGAAACTCCTAGACCTAGTTAACTCAGAGGAGAAGATGAGGAAATTCTGGCGGGATCACAACATTCCCGCCGATATCTATCTTAGCACCCCAGGCCCCCGCACCTTGTTGGAGTTCGACCAAGTAGATGGGAAAATCCACGTCCCCATCATATTCATTACCGAGTGTGGCTTGAAATTCCCGTTTGACCCCTTCTTCTGTGAGGTTAGTGAGCGATGCCGGCTTAGCCCCATTCAAATGTGCCCGAACTTCGTTCGGGTTGTTTTGGGCGTAGTCGCCCTTAACAAGGTTATCAATTTTAACTTAGGGTGGTACGAAATCCTTAGGATGTACTCTGTTGTTGGTATCCCCGACGGTACCTACTACCTCAAGGCGAGGAAGAGGGAACAACAATTAATCACCGATCTCCCCAACTCGGCAAGGGGAAAACAAAATGATTACCTTGTGGTGACTGGAAACTAGGAGCCCAGAACCCCTGAGGGTAACCCCATCTTGTGGCGTATCCCTCTACCTGGCACCGGTCCACGTTAGTCCCTTTCCTTACTTGCTCTCAATTCTTCTTTATTTGCTTTATCTTTGCGTTCAGATGTTTTGGTAATTTTGTATTTCTCCTGTGCTACATCCGAGAATTTGGGTGCCAGCTACAATCTTGACCACAGCCAGCTTCACTGCGACCAGATTGCTCAAGTGCTCCTTTTCGACGGGATTGAGCCTGTTCCCGTTGGACTTGGCCATGCTGCTCACATACTGCTTGGCTACACCCCAACCTACTTGGGCGGTGTCAGACGAGAAAGTGACCATCGCTCTCGTCACCCCTGGCCCCCAGCACGTCCGGTCACCTTATCCAGCACTCCCGCCGAGCTCGGCCGACGTAGAGTGAGAAGTGGGAACCCTTTCAGAGGTGGTGGAACCCGTCGTCCTCAAGGTAGCAGGCCCGACCCCAACCACCAAGTGACTATAACGAGTAGGGAAGAGGTCATTACTGCTATCCCAATCCTAACCAGAGGTTTAGAGCCAAGCACATCTGATAGGGGCTTAGAAGAAGACCTCGGGCAATAGGTGGACGATTATCACAGCTCGTCTTCATCTCGTGGTTACTCACCATCTCCTGAGCCATCCCTCGCCGTCAACATGATTGAACAACCAATCAACCTCCTCAGCGTCCTCGATCTAGGTATCTCCCCTACAGATATGCCACCTCTCCCCGTGGTCTTGGCCCCAACATCACTTCTCCTGCCTCAAACGTGATTGACCTCACCGAGAGGCAGGGAGAGAAGAGGCCTTTAGATGGGGGTTTTCCTTCCCAGCAGCCTCCCGCTACTAGGCAGCGGACCAAGCACACTCCCTCTCGCCGCTCCACTCGCAACTCATCCACTAATACCTGGGCTCCGGTGCTTGCACGCCCCGATGGTGTTTTGCTCACCAGGGAGGATAGTGTCAGCTCCCCTGAGAATGCTTTTGCCGCAGTGCAAGCCGTGCTACTTCCCGCTGATGTGGAGAAGGAGAGGGGGAGTTCCTATGATAAGCTACTGAAGACGGGCTTCCAGTCCAATATCAAGGTAATCTTACTTTTATTTGTTCTTGCTATCCATTGCTTGAATCCCTCTTGCTTTCTCAAAAAGTTTGCAATTCACATGTCTTGTAGGCAATGCAGAAGATGTTCGTTGGTCTCGAGAGAGCTCGGGACAACGAGAAGGAAATGAAAAAAGAGGCGGACGAGCTGAAGAAAAGGGTCGAGAAGGCGGAGAAGGATAGTGTCTTTCACGCCCAGCTCTAGAGGGAGGCCAACAAAGAAAATGACGAGCTGAAGGCGGAGCTGGAGGCCCTAAAGAAGCAATTGGAAGAGACCGAGCTAGGACTCCGTCAAGAGCTGGAACAGATTAAGGCTGCTGCTGGGATGCTCATGACAGGGGTGTTCGTGAGGCGACAACAAATTATGTTGGACAGATGCCCTTCATAAAGAGCACAATCTGGAATGCTTGCTGGGAGAAGTGCCTTTCAGTGCTGGAGGTTCCCAAAGATTCTCCCTATTGGGTGAACAGGTACCTTCCTGGGCAGCCTTCAGCTGTAGACTAGCAGAAGGATGGCCAAACTCTTCCCATCAACCCTACTCCAGAGTTTAATGCTGACAAATCCGCTGATGCAGACCTTTCCCAGAAGGACGGCGATGGCAGCTTGGACCCCCAAGACCCTTCAACCAACGGTAAGGAACAAGTTTGAAGTGATGTTGCACCCTTCTGCTCGCCCTGCGTGGATAATGCTCAGCTGCTTGTGGATTTTGACTATATTTATTTATGTTTTATTTGAACTCGTCTACTCGTACGTTTACGTCGGTTTGTATGCTCGGCTCTAATGGCCTTCTTCAACATTTTAATGTTTGATTTCACTCAAGTTTGCACATACTTGATTGCATCGTTTACTATTTCACTTAACCATTTTTTCCAAGCATGCTCGTACTTAGGAAATATCAAGCAATTCTTCGTTTGCAACTAAGTATATTCGTACTTAGAAAAATTGTGCAACTTTTCATTTGCAATTTCCTAAGCATACTCGTACTCAGAAGAAACCGAGCAATTATTCGTTTGCTACTAAGCGTATTCGTACTTAGGAATGGTCAACCAATTACTCGTTTGGAACTAAGCATATTCGTACTTAGGAAAAATTCAACCGATTATTCGTTTGGTACTAAGCATACTTGTACTTAGGAAATGTGTGCAAATATTCGTTTGCCACTTAATTATCGTAACTCATGGGTGCAGCATGTACGCACTGCTCCCTAATATGGATTGAGTATATACGTGCTAATCCATATTTTCAAACCAAGTGAACACAGATGGATGTAAAAAACAAGATTTTTCTCATAATCTAACCAAAATGATTTTGTCATTTGCTAATATTTCTCTTAAAACATATTTTTAAACAAAATGAAGGGTACCTTCTCGTGGTGCCCCACGTATTTTAATTCCCATGACATAACTTGCAAAGAAATAAGACAAAAATTATGTGACTGTATTCATAGTCAAAGGGTGCTACTGGTAGAATTTTCGTAGGTTCTGCACATTCCAAGGCCGTGGAACAGCGTATCCATCTAGGTCGGCCAACCTATACGCCCCAATTCCCGCTATGCCCGTGATCTTATATGGGCCTTCCCAGTCGGCCCAAGCTTCCCATCAGAAGAAACCTTGGTATTGGCCAATACCTTCCTCAGGACTAGGTCTCCCACCTTGAATTCCTTAGGCTGGACCTTCTTGTTGTAGCTCCTCCTTAACTGCTCTTGGTAGGCTGCCAAGGTTATTAGTGCTCGTTCCCTCCTTTCCTCGGCAAGGTCAAGCTGCTCGGCCAGGGCTTGATCGTTGCCCCCTGACTCTACCAAAGCTATACGGTTGGTAGGCAATCCCACCTCCAATGGAATAATGGCCTCAGTTCCATAAGCAAGGGAATAAGGGGTCTCACCTGTGGATCTTCTCGGCGTGGTCCTGTAGGCCCAAAGCACAGTGGGCAGCTCGTTGGGCCACTTACCCTTCTTGCTCTCCAGCCTCTTCTTGAGGCTCTTCAGGATTGATTTATTTGAAGCCGCTTGACCATTGCTTTGGGGGTAGGCTGGGGTGGAATAATAGTTCCTTATACGTGCACAAAATGCTTTGAACTTGTTCCCAAATTGTGACCCATTGTTTGAAATAATGGAGTAAGGAACTCTGAACCTTGTTATGATTTTATTCCATACAAACTTCTCCACCATGGCCTCTGTGATTTTTGCCAAGGCCTCTCCTTCAATCCACTTTGTGAAATAGTGTGTGCCTATCAAGAGGAATTTTTGTTTCCCTGTTGCCATGGGGAGAGGACCCACGATATCCAACCCCGATTGTGCAAACGGCCACGGACTAGTAAGTGGTAAGAGGTCTTTCGCTGGTGCACGGATCAAGGGTGAGTACCTTTGGCATTTTTCACATTTTTTGACAAACAACTTTGCATCCTCCTGCATGTATGGCCACCAATACCCTTGCGAGATTGCTCGGTGGGCTATGGACCGTGCTCCAGTATGTCCGCCACACGTCCAGCATGTATGTCGTGCAAGAATTTCTGTACCAAAGTAGGGTGTACACACAACAAATAAGGTCCTAAATATGACTTTCTATAAACCTTACCTTCTGGGGAGAACCAAAATCTGGCTGACTTGACCTTTATTTTGTGTGCCTTCCTCTTGTCCTCTGGCAACGTACCATCTTTTAAATAAGCAACAACTGGGTCCATCCAGCTCGGCCCAATGCCAGTCTCCATCACAACCTCTACTGATCTGCCAATGCTCGGCTCGCCGAGGTATTCCACAGTCACCGACCTTTTAAACTTTGTTTGAACTGTTGATCCTAGGCAAGCGAGTGAATCCGCATGAGCGTTCTGACCCGAGCTAATTTGCTGGATATGGACGATCTCAAACTTATCCAACAAATCCTTGGCTGCTTCCACGTAAGCTGCCATCTTTTCACTCCTTGCGGTGTACTCCCCTGATAGTTGATTTACCACCAACTGAGAGTCACGAAATACCTTTAGCTTCTCGACTTTCAATTCCTGAGCGTTCCATAGACCGGCAAGCAAGGCCTCGTATTCTGCAACATTATTCGTTGGACTGAACCCAAATCTTAATGCTTGTTCCAGGACCAACCCCTCAGGGATGATGAGTACTATACCTACCCCCGCTCCTTTGTTGCATGACGAGCCATCAACAAAGAGCTTCCACTCTGTTGGGTCCTGGTCGGTCTCCCACCTGGGCATCTCGGGCCCTGACTCCTTCGCATGGAGTGGAGGTGGTGGTGCAACTTTTGGTGAGAATTCAGCCACGAAGTCTGCCAAGACCTGTCCCTTTATGGCCAACCTTGGTTGATAGTCTAAGTTATACTGGCTCAGTTCTACTGACCACCTTGAGATCCTTCCAGACAAGTCTGCCTGCTGGAGTATTGCCCTTAATGGGTACTCCGTGTACACCATAACCGGATGAGCTAGGAAATAGTGTGGCAACTTTCTTGAAGCTGTCACCAAGGCATATATCAGCTTCTCGAGCGGTAAGTACCTTGTCTCTGCTTCCAGTAATACTTTACTCACGAAATAGACGGGTGCTTGCTTGGTACCCCTCTCTCGTAGGAGTGTCAAGCTAACAGCATGCTCGGATACGGACAAATACAGTACAAGTCGTTCCCCAATATTTGGAGATGAGAGCAAGGGCGGGGAGGACAAGTATGCTTTGAGATCTATGAATGCCTGCTCTTGCTCGGCTCCCCATTCATACCCTTCTCTCTTCCTTAGTAGTTGGAAGAAAGGCCTGCACCTATCTGTGGACTTGCTTATGAACCTATTTAGTGCGACCGCCATCCCTATGAGTTTCTGGACTTCTTTTGTAGTCTTCGGGCTTTCTAGATTTTGTAAGGCTGTGATCTGATCTGGGTTAGCCTTTATTCCTCTCCTGACACCAAGTGGCCTAAGAACTTCCATGAGCTGACCCCAAAGGCACGCTTTGAGGCATTCAACTTCAACTGATACTCCTTAATATCTCAAACGTTTCCTTTAGATCGGCTAGATGCCCTTGTTTTGCCTTGCTTTTAACCACCATATCATCTATGTAGACCTCCATGGTTTTCCCTAATTGCTCTTTGAACATAATTGTTGCCAACCGCTGATAAGTTGCCCATGCGTTCCTTAGCCCAAAGGGCATGACCTTATAGCAGTACAGGCCCCTAGGGGACATAAAAGATGTTTTCTCCTGATCTGGCTCGTACATAGCTATTTGATGATATCCTCGATATGCGTCAAGGAAGCTCATCCGCTCATAGCCTGCCGTTGCATCCACCAACTAGTCAATCCTGGGGAGTGGAAAGCTGTCTTTTGGGCATGCCTTGTTCAGACTGGTAAAATCCACACACACCCTCCACTTCCCATTTTTCTTTTTGACCACAATCGTGTTAGCCTGCCACTCTGGGTAATATACTTCCTTTATTGCATCCGCGTCGAGCAACTTATCAACTTCCTCAGTTACAGCGTCTGCATGCTGTGGTATCGACCTCCTCCTTTTTTGGATTACCGGCTTATGCTGTGGGTCAACATTTAAGTGGTGGCAGATGACCTTAGGGTCAATTCCTGGCATCTCCTGAGGTGTCCATGCGAAGACATCCATGTGGTCTTTCAAGAAATCCATTAATTCCTTTTCCTCCGGGTCTGTTAGGTTCTCGCCGATCACGAAATACCTCTCTGGATCATCCTCTTTGATTTGTACCTTCTTCAATCCTTCGACAACTTTCTGGTTTGGGTCACCCCCACGTCCTCCAAGGTCGGCTGATCAGGCACTTCCACAGTCTGCACGTACTGAGGCTTTGGTGCTCCTTTCAAGATCATATTGAAGCATTGATCAGCCACCTTCTGGTCTCCTCTAATCATCTCAGTGCCATCCGGCCCTGGGAATTTGATTTTTTGGTGGTAGGTGGATGGTATTGCTTTCATCTTGTGCATCCACGTCCTACCTATAATCACGTTATAGGTGGATGGCAGATCTACCACTAGGAAATCAGTCTTGAGGACAATCGATCCTACTCGTACTGGTTGGGTTACCTTTCCTAGCGGCCACACTGGGTGTGAACTAAAGCCGACCAGTGGTGTCAAGCTCTTCTTGAGGCTTTCGACAGGTAGGTTCATCTTTTTGAAAGTGTTGTAGTACATGATTTCGGTGCTCGTTCCCTGATCCACCAAAATCTTTTCCACGTCATACTCCCCTATTCGTAGGGTTATGACCAGGTCATCACTGTGTGGAAGAGTGACTCTCGCCAAGTCGTTGTTGGAGAAAGTTATGGGAAGCTCCATCACTTCCTCTTCCCTGCGCCTGTTGTGAACCGTTTACCCGGCGTACATGTCGCACCTCGTTGCTCGTGTAAGGGGTCGTCAGTCCATGTATCATATGGACGGTCCCTTTTGGGGGCCTATCACAGTCCAAATCCTCGTTTTGCTCGGTGCATTGCTGCTCGTCCGCCAGGAATTCTTTCAGGTGCCCCGCGGTCACCTGCTCGTCCAAGAACTTCTTATACTCCATGCAATCCTCAGTCATGTGGCCCCAATCTCGGTGGTAGCTACAATGCTGGTTGGTGGCTCTCCTGTTCTGTGGGTTCCCGGTCATCTTTGGTGGCCTTCTAAACCACGGTTGGTCTTTGATACGGTACAACATCTTATAGATTGGCATGTTGAATGCTGCCAAAACACTAAAGTAAGATTTTGGATCCGGGACGTTCTTCCTCCCCATTCCAAACTCCTTTTTGCCAGTATTGTATTCCTTCTTATTCACCTTGGATTCCAAAGGTTTCCTGGGGGGGGGGGGGGGGGGGGGGGGCTGGGGGTGTGCTGACACAATCTTGCC
>JAXBDA010006085.1:0-21888 GCA_036023075.1 Gaultheria prostrata | reverse complement strand
TTTAAAACCATTGGGCATAAAAGAGTCAATCTTTTGGTTTCTCGGGTTCATTCCTTAAACCCGGGTGGCGACTCCAAAATCACTTTTCAAATCCAAATCGAAACGCCATCGCGTGGGCGGCCGCCCGACGGGTGTCCACACAAGATCTACAAGAAATGGAGATTCGTGCAAAATCATCCAAATGACTTAATTTTTGGAGATCCTTCGAAATCTATATCTACTCTGTATCGTTCCAATTTTATCTACTCACTCTTCTTTTTAAAATATTTGTGGTAATTTAGCTTTTGTCTCTAAAATTGAACCTAAAACTTTTTTAGAAGCTGAAAATGATGAAAATTGGATTTTAGCTATGCAAGAAAAATTGAGTCTTGTTCCAATTCCTAGGCTTAAGCCAGTTTTTAAGTCAATGTATTATGAGGGAATGACCTATCTCGTAAAACGCAATAAGTCGATTTTGAGTTGAAGCCAGGAATTGGAACAAAGAATGGAATAAAGTTTGGAATTTAGTGCCTAGACCTCGTGATCACATCATTATTGGTACAAAATAAATTTTTCGAAACAAATTGGATTAATTAGGAAATAATATTAAAATTAAACCTAGATTATTTGCAAAAGGTTATAATCAAGAAGAAGGCATTAATTTTGATGAGATATTTACTCCTGTTGCTAGATTAGAAGTCATTCGCATGTTACTTGCATTTGCTTGTTTTAAAGACCTAAAACTTTTTTAAATGGATGTGAAAAGTGCTTTTCTAAATGATTTTATTTTATTTTTGCAAAAAAGTTAATGCAATACAACCTCCTACTTTTGAAAATCATAAATTTTCTAATCGTGTTTTTAAACTTTCAAAAGCGCTTTATGGTTTAAAACAAACACTACTGCATGCTATGATAGCATCTCACTTTTTTACTTGAAAATAATTTTTCTGGAGGTAAATTAGATACTACTTTTTATTTATTTATCAAAATCGAAAATCATGGATGCTCATTTATCAAATTTATGTTGATGATATTATTTTCGATGCTACTAATGAAAAATTACGCAAAGAGTTTGGTAAGTGTACGTAAGGTGAGTGTGAAATTATTATGATGAGAAAACTCAATTTTTTCCTTGGGCTTTAAATCAAACAATCAAAAGATGGAATCTTCAACGATCAAGCAAAGTATACGAGAGAAGTTCTAAAAAAATTCAAGATGCAAGATTCCAAAATCATGAAGGCTCCAATGAGCCCAACAACTAAAGTCAATAAAGATGAAAATGATAAATCAATAGATACAAAGATGTATCGTGGTATGATCGGATCATTTCTCTATCTTAATGCTAGTAGACCCGATATCATGTTTATTGTTTACTTATGTAAAGACCCGGAAATTTGTGTATATATATATTTTTATTTTGTTAGAGTTGGGGAACTGTGGGGAAAGGTTTTAAAGGGTTAACTTAGGGGTTCATGTGAAATAAATGTAATTTTAAAAATTACTAGAGACTCGAGCTTGACTATTACGATTGGGGAACCCGAATCAACTCAATACTGTTACTTGGCGAGAGCGTCGTAATGCATGTCCAACTTTAGAGATTTTTCTTAGCAATTCTGAGCGCACGGTGACGTTCCCCATGATTTTTCTAAGTCAGTACAAATATTTTGGTATTTTTCTGAGACCGAAGTCCGGACAGTTCGAACACCGCTCTGAGCAAATTGTACTGCCTTAACCTTCCTCGTTTTGGGAGAAGCATGCCCGACACTCTCTCTTTCTCCCATGTGTCCCCTTTGACACTTTGTCCCCTCTTTCCTTTTTTTTGTCTGGGACATAATGAGAGAGAGAGAGGAGAAGAAAGAAAGAAAGAAAGAAAGAAGAAAAGAAAGAAGAAAGGAATGAGAGAGAGAGAGAATCAGATTTTCCCTCTCCCATGGCAGCCGGATCCCTCCTCTCTTCTCCCTCCCTTGATTTCTCACACTCCCAGACCAAAATAACTCATCAATACTCAAAACCCATTTGGATTTACACTTAAATCTGTCATCTACACGCGTTTGGAGCTGGAGTTTCGCTTGGTTTCGTTTGAAATGGGGTATTTTCAGTTGGGTTTCACATGGAGGGTTAAGGTCTAAGCTTGGATTTGGAGCTCAAACACATTTAAGGTAGGGGTTTCTTATCTCTCTCCATGTGTTTGTGCTTGTTTATATAATCTGTCACAGAAAAAGGTTGAATTCGTACCCTGCATCCACGAATTTTTAGACCAGGTTGTATACCTCCAAATTTTACGAAACTTTTATGGGATGTTCCCCTTTGGGTTGTATACGTTGTGTAAAAATTTCAGATCGAAATTCCTTGAAACGAAGTCTGGAAAAAATCGTGCATCAGGTTGTGCTCTGTTTCACTGTTCTACAGAATCTGGGTTTTGTGGTATTTGGTTTTTGGTGTGTTAGACCTGGTAGATTATCTCTTTATTTTCTACATTTTTTATGTAAAGTACATATATGAGTATACCAGATTGTGTCCAAAAATTGGAGCAAAATATGAAGAGGTTATTTCTAAACAATTCTTGCACTAAACTGCGTTTTGGAAATCTGGAAATCTGGGCAGATTGTAGGGGCTATGTATCTTGCTAATTTCGTGATACTAGTTAACAAGTTTATTGATTATGGATCCTCATGGATATTAAACCTTGATAAGTTAGCTATGATTTAGTGTTGGAATCATTGAAAATGATTGAGTATGCGATTTTTAACGGATTTTTGAACACGAGGTTGTTTTGTTGTTGTTTCTGCTCAAATCTGGATGTCACCAAAATTATTTGGGTTACCTAGACAGCTTGGGAATTTTTGATATTTTTATTGTGGGTTTATTATTGAGTCTACTATATCGTGTAAAAGTTTCAAAGAGAGATTTCAAGTACAGAAAATATAAGAAATATTTTATCGGACTATGGTAGTTAATTCGCAGTGCTGACAGCACTGTCGCATCTTACGGGAACGACTATAATTTTGTCTAGGAAGCTTGAAATTTCAATCCGCCTTTTGATTCGGAAACTAGACTCGTATACCTTCAAAAATGTGTAAGGGTTGTGCCTTAGTTTTCTTCTAGAAAGTAGCAGTTTTTGATGTGAAGTTGATGTTGATTGAGATAACTCGTGGAATACGTATCGGGCACGCGCTTACGTGAAGTCGTTTGACACTTTTGGCAAAATTGTGATGTTCGGGCGAAATGTAATCTTTTGAAAGTGCTTTTGAACTAAACGTGCTTTGATGGATAAATTATTAGTATTACCAGTATAGCTGGCCATGGGTGCACGGAGCCCGCGAAATCCGACAGGGGTGCACGGAGCCCACAAAATCAGGCAGAGGGATGTGTTCCCTATTAAAACAAGTGGTCATTTTTTTTGTGAAAATTTCTTTTGAAAATGAAATATTTTGTGAAGGACACGGTATTTCAGTGGAAATTGGATACACAGTATTGAGGTGTTGATTATGAGTAAAATGATGGACATTTGGTTTTACATTGGACACTTGGGTACTTGGTTGGACACATGTGTTATAAGTGAATTGGGATGAACGTATAATGATAATGAGGATATGATCATGTGGCACGAGGCCCGAAAGGGTATGCTCGGATATGATGAAATGATTAAATGAAAGAGACACATGACGTATGAGTATTCCGGACACACGTGACGTGTCGGGTACGTATCGAATACAATGATATGAATGTGTATTCAATGAGAAGTTGAGTGCGTATCGGGTACGACGTATTGATAGTGAGAGTGACTTTATTTAGATATAAGCATAAGTCTTATACTTCCTTATGTGATATCCTTGTTCATTCTTTTCATTTGCATTTAGCATTGGTCATATGTGGGTACGCTTAGTACATATGGACATATGAAATATGTTGGATGGTATGGAAGTGCTTGGTCTTGTGACAGACATTATTTATTAAGTACGCGTTGAATATTTGATTTTGACTAGTGTGAGTTGATGGATGTACTTGGTGAAATTGAAGAGAATGCTGAAATGTTTTCGAGTTAACAAACATAATGAAATCGTGGCTACTATGAAGGAAACAAAAAATTGAATGTTGAAAGCTGGGTTTTAATTGAGTAACTGGGACAAAGGAAGAAAACATATATTTTTACAATCTTTGCTCATGTGAAATTATGATATTGTAGAGATGGACTTTATGGTGATTGTCGGATACGAATGACTAGCCACTAGTAGACAGACGGAAGATCAAGTTGATGAATAATGATATTGTGGTTTATAACGTGGTAAGAGGGAAGTTAGATAATTTGTTATCTAAATGTTATATCGTAGAAGTATGCGTGAGTGACGCGTGAAGTGTTATTGTTCGGTTGTTATAATCAAATGATATGCTTGGTGACTTACTTGCTCTTTATCAATCTTATGTTATGCTTCCTGTTCATTATATTTTGTTGTGCATTTATGTGTCTGAAACAAAAAAAGGGATATCTACTGGGCGAAGTGTATGCTCACCCCTTTCAGGTATAACCAAGTGGCATGGATTGAGATGCGAGGGAGGTATGACATTTCTGAAGCATGGCATGAAAACATTTTCATCATCAGAAATCTCATCATTTGAATTCAAAGTTGTATTTAAATCTCTCTTTTTGAAAGAATGTAACATTTTTGGAAGAACGATTTGTATGTGACATGGGTACCGAAATTAGATTTGTCGTTTATTGTTGATATAGCATTGTGAGATGACTTTTGGACCAATCTATGAGTTATTGAGATATCTCACAGAGAATTTTTATTTATTTATTTATGTTGAAAATCGAGGACGTGACAACTTATGTGCTCCTTTTCAATCTAATCCAAAGTTGTCACATTAGTAGTTATCAAACGAATGTTTAAATATCTTGCTGGCGCTCCTAATTTGGGGTTATTTTATCATAGAAATACTTCTTTTGATTTAATTGGTTTTTCAGATGCTGATTATGCTGGTAGTAAAATTAATCATAAGAGCACTAGTGGTACTTGTCAATTTATTGGAAACACGCTAGTATCTTTGTTTAGCAAAAAGCAAAATTAAGTTGCTTTGTTAACTGTCAAAACTGAATACAGAGCTATTAATAGTTGTTGTACTCCATTATTATGGATCAAATAGCGAATGAAAGATTTTGATTTATGTTATGATCATATTCCAATTCGATGTGATAATACAAGTACGATAAATTTAATAAAAAATTCTATTCAACACTTTTGAACAGAACATATTGAAATTAGACATCATGTTATTTGTGATCATGTTTAGAAAGAGTTTTTTTCTTCTTCTTGATTTTGTTGGTATTGACAAGCAATTGACGGACATTTTTACAAAAATCTTTATAGAAGAACAATTTTTATGTTATGCGAAAAGAACTCGGGATGTCTAATCCTTTTTCATTTTTTTTTTTGCTTAAAATGATCATTGTTTGTTAATGATTGTAACTTTTTTTTGGGAGTTCTTCACATCTTAATCCTACCCCAACATGTTTTTCAACAGTGCGAATCTGTTTTTGGTATGGATTTGCTATCCTTTTAACGTGGGTTCATTAGTACGCATAATCTTATGTAATTATTTTATTGGACATGTCTAAGTCCAAATATCTTTAACAAACAAGTCCACTCAATTTTTTTTCGGTCCAACCTTGACTTATATGTTCACTATAAACAAATTTGATCCAGCCACTTACTTATTTGATCAAATTGTTTTCTGAAAGCCCAAAGGTTTACAAACAAGTCTCTTTTTGTCAAGCCCAATGCTGCTAGGCCCAATGCACATCATTACCCAGTTTCAACTTTTTTAAGCCCAATTGTGTTACACCATCAATTCTATAGCCCAAATTAGAATACGGTCCCATTTTTTAGGTTCGGTTTCATCCCAACCCTAGATAATGTTTCCGAACCTGAATAGGTGCGCGGTTGACTTCCGTACTTATTTCATGCATATTTACGATTTTGCCATTTTCTTGTTTGTTTATATTATAAATTTAAAATTTCATAACTTTTATTGTACATGTCCGTTTTCAATAAATTTTTTATTTTTGGAATCTACTCAACAAAATCTATGAAATGAGATTAATATTCACTATGAAATTATGTATAGATAAACCAAATTAATTTTTGTGTGTGAATGTTGTGTGAACTATTAAATACTCTTATGGGAAATATAAACTATGATGAGGTTATATAAACTATTTATATGAGCTGCATAATCCTATGTGAACTCTGTATGATGAGACTATGTGTACTATCTATGATGTGAACTATATTTTAGTGTGTGATGAGACTATGTGAACTGTATGGTTGGGCTATGTAAAGTGTGGGGTGTCTATGTGAACTGTGTGTTTGAGCCATGTAAACTGTCACGCCTCAAATTTTTATATAATGCGGAAATATGGATTTTTATATTTTACCCATACACCTGACTATATTACATCCTTACTCTTATACATGACCAAATTACCAATTCACTCCTATTCATATTCAAATTGCCATGTTGCCTTTATACTACGAATATCCTCCCCCCCCCCCCCCGACTTTACTTAAATATACCAACGAACTCTCAAAGGATGTTAAGTTGTTAAAATTGAACATCGTGCTAAACTACAAATGAACCCAAAAGTCATATGGAGCAATCCCGAATGGCTTATGTGAACTTCTTGACCATTATTGATGGTTTTATTGTTCTTTTCATATCGTATCATTATGAAATTGTGGAGATTGATTGAATATTAGAACGAACAAATAGGTTCACTAGGATCGATGTAGAGGGTCATGTAAATGTTTCTAAGTAAGGAAAACACGGCTATGTGTTGATTTATGTGAGGATCCCTTATGAGCTGAATAGCTATATATGAAACATTGTTGGAGAAGGAGGGAAATGTGCTATGATGTACGTCATCATGTGCTGTATGTGCATCTTGAGGTAGTGTGTTTTATGTACAACCCCATCTGCTGTATGTGAGTCCCAAGGTAGTGTGTTGTATGTGTATCCTAAGGTAGTGTGCTGCATGCACAACCTCATATGTTGTATGTGCATATTGAGAATGTGATGTATGAGCATCCTTAAGAGGGAGAAAGTAGTTGAAATTTGTGATAATCTAAAGGAGTGAATCTTGTGATAATGGAAAGTGAATCTCAAAATGGTTAAAAGTTGAATCTTGTGAAGATCAGAAATGGAATTTAGTGATAGTCAAATAACCCTAATCTGTGACGAATCATAGGATGATGGTTAATTGTGGGAAAAAGGTTGCTGGACGGAATGTTGAACGTATGGGAGAAGGATTTATAATTTTCTAAGTTAAAGTCTAGTAAAGAATTGGAGTAACGTGCTAAATTGTTGTTCTATGTTAGCTACTGGGTGATTATTCATTCATGGTTCTAGTTTTGGCCTTGGCATTTCATGTCAAGTAGATCGAATAAGGAAGTGAGTTACCAGAACGAAGACCTACTATCAACTAGGCACCACTTGTAGACTCAAACCTCTACCTAGACCTCTAGACAACTCTATTACACTTCGTACTTTTGATTTGGATTAATGTAACTTAACTTTCAAACTAAGTATTTCGTTTCCGCTGCAAATCAAGCTATGTTTTGTCATTAATGGATATTTCATATGTCCCTTGCTATTAAGTTAATCCCTTTAATTATTAAGTGAACTTTTGACAATTATTTAAATAATTTCAAAAAAATAATTTAAATAACGTGTCCGAAATTCGAGGCATTAGAACTTTGTTTGAAAAAAATTATTTTTCAAAGAAGTAAAGTTGAGGGGCAGAATGCAATTATATATATCAGTTTGGTAAAACACTTAGGAACGATATAACATTGTCTTAAAAAATCTTTTTCTTTTTTGAAAGCCTCTTAATTTTGAAAATATCATTTGGGATGAGAATATTTGTATTTGATCGTCTCTAATATTAATTTGCCTAGTAGAAAACAATATTTAGAGACAGAATTTTTGTTTGGGTGCAAAAAATACACGTTTCAATTTTTTCCTTAAAACAAAATATTTAGAGACAAAAATAGCTTTGTCCATGATTTTTTTTGTCTCTATATTTAGAAGTGTTAGTTGCTACATCTTACAATGTGCCGTTGTAAAAGCGAAAGTAAATGGACAGAGGTTGTATTACACAAATTTCGAGTTTGCAAAAAAGACGGAAAGATGTTTATCAAAGTCGATTTATTGATATATGAAAAATAAGGGTTAAAATATCTTATGTTATTTCTAATCAAAGAAAATAAATCCTCTGATTCTTCTATTCGAAAATGAGGGCTTGACAGCTTTATTTTAAGAAAGAAAGAAAGAAACAATAACAGAACCCATCTAGTCCCCAATCATTGGGGGTATAGGCGGGGGATGATTGGAGACAGACCTAACATTTGGCAATATGCACAAAGTGGCTGCTCTCAGAATACCACGAAACAGTGGCCCCCTCTAAGAATTGATGAGCTACATGAACGTTTTGCTGCAGAATCATGCCCCCCAATTAAAGTCGAAAGGCATCAGGGAGGGCAGACCTAGAGACTCAAATCAATTTCTATGCTCGTTACGATGCTTCCTTCATTCATGATCCAGAGCATCTCACCAATGAGCATGTATTTATTTATTTAAAAAAAGATAATTATACATAAAGAGATACATAATTTATTTCACCAAGTGATTTAATTTGATTGGTCCAACTTGATAAATAAATAACTGCATCATTTTGACACGTGACACCATTTCATTGGTCCATTCACATATCTTTGACTTTTGACTTGTAAACATGGGGAAAATTTTGATTGGCCACTTGTCATGCTTGGACTTTTGACTTGAGAACACTTAGCAGTATTTGATTGGCCATTTGTCGTGCCCTATTTGCTATTTATTGCAACACGTGGCGATTTGTGTAGGCTAAATTTTTTAATTACATACTGTAGGAAAGGTCAGCATTGTTGACGTCCATTGACCAGAGTCAAGGTTGACCCCCCAATGTAGTAGTGACATGTGTCACCCATCACCGCGCGAAATGTGGCCTGGGTGCGCGGCATTAATCGCCACAAGCCACTAGCGCGGCGCTACCCCGCGCGGTAGCTGCCAGTTGCGCGCCGACATATATGGCCCAACTGAAGGAACATTTTAATCTGACCATGAGCCATCCATATATGGAGAAAAGCCTATGAGTCTCTTGACTTGTGCGGCCTATGCAAATGGGAGAGAACGCGAGGAGCTGGTCTATTTTAGCCCAAGTAATCATACTTGCTCCGGTCTGAAGGCAGGACCCGAGGGGGCCCATGAGGCTTGGCTGCGGTATAGGCGTGACCGAACAGGTCACGACCTTGCCCACATGGGAATAAAGAGAGATCTTGTGGTTTGGTGGCTATAAAAGAATACGAGGTTCTCTGCCCAAGGGGTGGAGTAGCGCGCCTGAGTGAGCTGCGCGGGTCAGCTGCGCTGTGGGTGACGTCACTCGCGCAGTCAGGTTATACGGAAATGACATGTGTCCTCATATTATAGGATGACAACTTGGCGCTTGATCATTGGCTCAGGTTGACTATAAATATGAGACATTTCCTTCACAATTTCCAGAGGTGATTCTAGAGAGAGAAAGTGGATAATCACTAATTTGGAAGGAGAACATTTTTTCTGGTGAGGTCATTCCATTCTCTTGGTCATTTGGGTTTGCCATAGATTAATATAAGAGCAATCTTCTGCCTTAGCCTTTTCTGTACACACCTGCTCTGTTCTGCAACCTTACTTTTGATCACTTCATTTCCATAATGTTATTTATTATTACCTATCCGTACCTCTCTAGCTCATATTGTCACGCCCTGCTTTTTAACAAACCAAATACCACAAAATATCCACGTGGCACAAGTCAAAAGTCAACAATTCTCCATATAAAAGTCCAAGTCAAACTTCCATAACATATGTCGGTCACTGGTTCACTAAACGGTACTATCTCGTATCCGAATACATAGATACCCGATATAAAAGTTTAAAGTTACTACATAAGTCCCGATAAGTCAAAAGATTGAATGAATAGAAGTTACATTGCCATCTACCAAAAATACTAATTATAAGATGGAAGAATAACTTCATGCATGTATAAGCTCCATGTAATGCATCACTCCACAAGCATCCAATCTCATGTTCGACGCCGTGTACCTCAAAATGATAGGGTGAGCTCACTAGCCCAGTAGGAAAACTATCCTAGTAACGCTAGGTGTATAAGCATGATACATGCATAATGAATGAGTATGGGGATGGACACGACCAAGGTACAAGGTTAACATGAACGGAAGGCTATCATTCGACCACGAAGTGACCAAAATGTGTCCAAGTATCCAAAATGTGTCCAAGTGTCCAAAATGTGTCCAAGTATCCCAAAATAAATTTAGGTATCCAACCAAAGTCCAGGTATTTGCCAAAGTCTTCATTTTCGCATACCGAAAGCCAATTTTCGCCAAATACGCCAAATTAAACCAAAAACATCACAACCGATGTTTCATAAGAAAACATTCCTCCATTTTATCAGGGAAGTATCCCTCTGCCGGATTTCGTGGGCTCCGTGCACCCCTGCAGGATTTCGTGGGCTCCGTTCACCCCAGCCGGATTTCGTGGGCTCCGTTCACCCATGGCTAGGGACACCAAACGGGTGAACCCTAGAGTCATAGAAACCATTTTCATCATCTCAAAATGTCTAGTTCATCAAACATTTCCATGTATCCCATTTCTTTCAAAACTCCACAATTTTCGCCAAAAGTGTCACATGTACTCAATGAGGTGCGTGTCCGATACGTATAACAAAGTGGTTGATAAAATCACGTGTCAAAAGGTTGGTTTTAACATTTCAAAGTGAATGTGAGGGTTACCGCGATGCCAAAAGTCGATTATGCGAAGATATGAGCGATCGGGTGCCAAACGGGCATCAGAGGACCAACCGGCAACAAAAAAAAAAAAAAGGGAGCTGCTGGATTTTCCACCCGGGCGGCCCCTAATCCTGCCCGGGCGGTCGGGGCAGATTCTGGGTCTCCAGAAATGTACAGATTTTCACCCTCAAGGTGTGGAATTTCAACCCAACAAAAAATGTGAGATTTTAGGCCAAAAATTTGATATGTAGAGTAACTAATGGACATCAAAGGAGTGCAAATCAACCATCAATTGTACCAAACAAGTACTCAAACCATAGATCACAAAATTTAGCTCAAACAAACCCACCATGGGAAAATTTCATGGGTTTGATGGAATTTAAGAACTAGAACAAGATATATGCCATACATCACATAGATACAACCAGAGGGAGTAGAATTTGTCTTCCTACCTCAAGAAAGCCCTAGCCTCCAATGAGCTCCAACCCGAAATGTGAGCTTTTGGTGCGAAACAAGTGCAATGCAAGCTTCAATACGCGTAGAGGAGGTGATTTTTGGTGAGGTTCTTGAAGGGGACTTGAGGTTTTGGTGAATTTTGGAGCTTGGAGCAAGAAAAAAATGGAGAGGAGTGAGAGGGGGAGGCCGGTAGTCAAGAGAGAGAGAGGGACTGTTTGTTTTTTGAAAAACAAGTATAAGAGGTGATATATACTCCCACTCTTTACACTTTCACCCCCAAACTTCCAAATGTACTTTGAACACACCCAAATGCATTCTATCACTATCACATTGACCCCTCTTATTCAAAATTCGATTCCTCACATTTACCCAACATTATTTCTGGAAAGTTATGTAAAATTACGGGTCCTTACACATATTCTTGAATATTGACTTTTTATAGAACTTGTCTTACACATGCCTACAGAGGTCCTGTCTAGCTTTTCTCTGTCCAGTTCGATCGTTCTAGTTTTGGGTCTTTATGGCCCCTCTCAGATAGTCAGAATCGTTTATTTTTAGAGCTTGTTGAGTATGTTGTCTATGTAAAAATTAGCTTGATTGGACATCAATGGTTATATGAATCAAACAGATTTATACAAGAAAATAAAAGTGCAATTTTAAGTTTCAAATTATTTTTTGTCATCTATTTTCCTTGCGCAAATTTGTTTCGTTCATGTATCTATCGATATCCGAGCAAGCTAATTATTTTACGTAAACAACATACTCGATGATATTTATAAAATGAACGATTCCATATTGTGGGCCTGGGATGGGCCCAAAACTGTAAAGGCCCAAAATTGGACCGGACTGGATGGAGAAAAAAATGAACAGGACTCTATCCCAAATTAAATACTGAGAATATGCTCAAGAAAATTACTTTTACTATATATAGAACAACTAAATTACTAAATTACTCCAAATAAATAATTATCAAGTAGTTTTTTCGATAAAGGGAGAGAAAATTATCAAGTAGTCAGATAATAACTTATCATCCGGTTAAGCGAATGAATAAGGAACTAAATTGAGGGTAATAAACGAAGAAAACATTGTTCAGGTTTACTATATAATTAATCAGTAATTAATTCCCAAAACAAGCTAAGCATACATAAGATAACACATCCACTGATAATTTAATGAGAGTTAAGGAATGCCATTACATAATACTGCCAGACTACGTAGTTTTCTTCTGCAACAACCACCACTACTAAGATTACAAGCCAAATTAATCAAAACAAAAACTAAAAACCTGCATTAGCCACTAAAAGGCTGAAAGGGAAGTGCCAACTGATCAAGAAGACTGGTAACCGGGTTGGCAAGTCTAGGCTCGTATGCAAAACCATGCAATTCCCCACCACCACCTTCTCCGCTACTGCTACCAGCACCACCGCCGCCGCCGCGTGTGAAAGGACAAGGGGGAATCCACAGCCACCTCTTCCTGTAGAAATCGAACAGCACCGCCTTGTCGGATCCCCGAACTATTATGATGATGAACTCCCCGTGACCGACACAGTTGAACCCTTTTCCACCTTCCACATCCTCAAACTGTAGGTACAGTTGCTGAGGCATTCTGTCAATCTCAACCCATGTTGTTCCACATGATTGTAGCCCCCACAACCTAAGGCTTTTAGGTACATTGAGCTTGCTTTTTTCAACTGCTGCTATCAGAATCATCTTCCCACGACTCTCCACCAGGTTTGGCGACCTCAGGAACCTGTTTCAATTTTCGATTAATTTGAAAAATTTATTCGATAGCAAAACCTATTCTATTATGGTCAACTGTCAAGTGTCTGTTAGTATCCTTAATTAACAACCAACAAGTGACAAAGGAGATAATGAAGATTAAGGTGAAGTACTAGCAATAAACGAGGTAGATTTTTCTTGTTTTTTCTTCGAATTTCTTTCTAAAAGAAAGAGAGTTTAATTTGCACATAGACTAGACCTCTTTAGTATGTAGTATAGATATAAAAATGAGTTTAAACTGTACGCCTTTGTGTATCATACTGGTCTGTATTGGAATTTTAGACCTTCGATTCAACTATTTTGCAATGAATCCGTCATGTTCTGCAATATCACCCAATATATAGCCGTACCGATGCCGATATTTAAAACCTAACGTGCTTCTAGTTAGTATAAGAGCAGGTGCTATTGAAGTACAAAAAATTGTATAGAAAATATACACAGAGTGACATCCATAGCAAGACTTGACTTTATCACTTGAAAGAAAATTTTATTCTTCTCGATCTATTGCTTCAAATATTCACAATAATAGTATGGTGTGGAATTTTCTGTCAGGGTATTTAGCGTATATGAGTAGCTATATAGAAACAGAAAACTTATACTATTTTTTTTCGTCCGCAAATAAATTTCATTATCTTAGAGGGAAAAAAATGGTAAAATAATTATAATAGGAAAGAAATATTCATTCATTTGAAATCAAAAGAAACATCGAAGTGCATTATACTGTCAGACATTCTAAGGGAAAATAATTGAGCCAGATTTTTTTTGTTCTTATTCAATTTTTTTTTGCATTTGCTAGTTTTGCGTCAATTTTTTTTTGAATTATTGGTTCATCTTGACAAGAGGAATATAAAAAGTAAAAAATTATTAACTAAACTTAAATTTTGTGAATATAAACAAAAACAATTTCACAAGTCTGTCAATTTTGAACTATTTTTGTCTTTAGTGATTTTTTAATATTACGATCATAATTTTTTTACTCTCTAGATTCCTCTCATCGATAATAATCAATAATTCAAAATTAACAAATGAGAAAAAAGTTGAATAAGGACAAAAAATAATCTCTCAATTATTTAGACAAAACACCCCAAAATCGGTTGTGTATTCATTTTGCAAATCCTTTTTTTTTGTAGAATACATACAACAAAATGAAGAAGTAAGTGAATCAATTCAAGATTTTTAGCCAAAATAGGAGTAATGATAATAACAAAAGTAGAGAACCTTCGCATGGGGGCTTGAATCTTGCACCAATGGTTTGTTGCCACGTCATAAGCTAGAACACTGAAAGGGCTATAATTCATGCAGTAAAATCTTCCTCCGCCGTAAACCATTCGACCTGATTCAAGGCTACAAAGCCTAGGGAGTGAAGAATTGGTTCCCCACAGTGAATAAAATCCCCCTCCGTCCACATGAAAGCTCTCCGCCGTTAGATTTTTCACGGCAAACGGAGATATAAGATCATCTCCAGCCACCACAAGATCTACCGATGTGTTGGTAACGGTCAATCCAATGGAAGGAAACAGGCGTGGCCGTAGTGTCGAAGGGAGTGGAATTAGCGAACCGACGAGTGGGTTGGATAGAAGCAGGCTCTTTGAACCGGCCTCGTCCGAAACCCAACAAACTAGGCCAGCGGACGAAGAGGCAGGAGAGAACCCCGGTGGGACGAGAGGGAACGAAACACGGTACCACGAAACATCGTGGGGGTTAAAGAGGTAAGCCTCAGAGTTTGTTCGGTTGTCACCATTGTTGTTGTTGATGTTGTTTTTGTAGATGTAGTTCTTGTTAAGGGATTTTCTGTTGAAGAAGAGGAACCAGTGGCGGCGAGGTGAGACTTGCAAGTACAAATCAAGAAAGGTGTTGGAAAAAAGGAGGCCGTACCATCTCTTACAAACGGACCGGGCTCGGAAGAAGGCAGGAGGTGGGAGGAGGGCGAGGACGCGGTCGACGAGGCTACGTGGGAGCCTGCTCCATATCCTAGTGTCCATCCATGGACTAGTAATACCACAATTGGTGTGAGAACTACTACTACTACCGGTACTTCCAGTGATGTTGGCAAAAGTGTAGGAAATGGGTAGTAAAGGGATGGAGGTGTTAAAACCTTCCATATAGAAGGATATGTTAAATTTGTTGGTGAAAGTTCGCCGGGCAGAACCAATCGTCCGGGTCAGTTTGGGGAGTTGACGTCTCTCTTAGGGAAAGTAAGTGGGCGTGGTGGTGGTGGTTATGGATAGTTTTGAGTTTTGGTGTGGGGGACAAGAGACAAGAAGTGTTTATATAGGCTGGGAAGTGCCTTTTACTTTCTGTTTTCATTATGGTTCTTTCTTTGTTATTTCATTTTTTGTTGAATAATGGCAGTGATTTTGATGGATCCGTCTATCGTTTCAGTGTTTTCTTGTCAAGGCCGAGGAAGGAAGTACAAGAAGCACAGCAAGACTCCTGAGTGAGTGAGTGTGTGTGACAGAGAGGGAAAAGGGAGAAGGCCCAGGGGTTAGTCCTGTTGGTTGATAGATTTACTCCCACAAAATTGATTAAGGTTTGATTCTCGGGGTCATACTGTAAAAAAGTAATTTTTTGTTTTTGTGAATTATCTATTCTCAGCGTGGATGACATACCTTTAACTGGATCGGAGAGGGAATTAGTCGAAATATTCGTAAGCTGATCCACACACCAACCCGGGAAAAAACAAAACAAGAGAGAAAGAGAACTTGTACGGGATTGACATTTGGCACTGCGTACAAGTACTCAGCAGTACTCCAACTAAATGCAAACACAAAGTTTGTAACCATGATAGGCCAAGCAACATGAAGGAACCGGGTATATTCAAGGAGCTCTTTTTTGGGATTGATTGCATCATCCCACCAATGCAAACAGAAACAAAATACTAACATATACACCCACCAAAGAAAATATAATTAGATGAATTTTATGTGGTTCGACATTAACTTGTCTATTTTATTGGTAAGATACGTAATAATTACAAGATGCAAAGATTATGGCATGAGAACAACAAACACTTGCAAAATTTGACACTAGTACTCGAGCCCCGAAATAGTCCACATTTCAGCGATCAAGGATAACCCGGTTGCCCCCGATTGACAATGAAGTTTCTATGGTTTGGCGATGAAGAAATCGTAATTCCAGTACACTTACTTGTATCGTACATGAATTAGAGTTGTTTATGAGTTCACCCTCCAATCTTAATAGTTAATACATGCAAAATAACAAACAATGATATAAGAATCATTAGGAGGTCGTTTTTTTTTTTTCCACCCCTCAATTTGATTGTAATAGTGATTTAGGTCAAAGTATAGTATTACAAGAATAAATAGGTTAAGTAGGGAATTCCCATATAAATATCATTCTTAATTCACTTCAATGAGAACATATATGTATTTATACATACGATACGCATAGGATATGTTAAAAGTTTACCGAAAAGGTTCACGAAAAAATAAATCTAACGGGCTGTTTATTTCTCTTTCATGTACTTTTTTGGGCACACTTTTCATATATCCTGACATTTTTTTGTTTTGTGCGAGCTCTAGGAGTACTCAAATTTTCTCTTCTAATGACTTCGACTCTAGCCCAATTAAAATCAACATAATTGACAATGAAACAGAATCACTCTGAGCTATTGTGCACAATGTTGCACGAAGTCATAAGCTAGATGATATATAATTATAATACTCAAAACACTCAATTTATGTGATAAGAATATCAAACACTGAAGACAAAAAAGAAGTGAAAGTGGATCTTTGTAGTAATATAGTTTTGTTCAAGACTTTTTTTTTTTTTTTTAACAGCAAAGAAATATTTCATTAATCTCAAAGCAGCCAAAATGCCAAATATAGAATCAGAACAATCATATATATATAGAGTCCGGTTCCGGTCAGGACTCCCGGACCTATCTTAGGTCCGCACCTCCCACTTCCCGGCCAAATGGTCGGGATCCGATCCGTTAGATGTGTTTAAAACGTGTTTTTAAGAGTCTCCGCGAGAAATCATCAAAAAACAAATATCGGGAAGGGCTTGATCCGAGCAGTTTTTCATAAAATTGTATATACAATTTTATGAAAATTATAATTTTATGAAAAACTGCTCGGATCAAGCTCTTCCCGATGTTCTTTTTTGATGATTTCTCGCGGGGACCCTTAAAAATAAGTTTTAAACACATCTAACGGCTCGGATCCCGACCATTTGGCCGGGAAGGGGAGGTGTGGACCTAAAGATCCGTCAGGGAGTCCTGACTGGATCCTTGGGCTATATATATATATATATATATAGCTAAAACTTCCCATCCACACCCTTATTTACGGGCTTAACGTCCGGACTCCACTTTCCGGATCAAATTTTGACGAACCTTTAGATGTGTTTAACATGAGTTTTTAAGGTCCAACGCGAGGATTCGTTAAAAAAAAAATACTGGGAAAGGCTTGATCGGATCAGTTTTTCAGTTTCGGATCGTCAAAATTTGGTCCGGAAAGTGGGGTCCGGATGTTAAGCCCGTAAATAAGGGTTTGGATGGGAAGCTCTTCCAATATATATATATATATATATACAATAATGATCTCCTAAGGACTACCTTAACCAAATAAAATACGGACCTACCATTTTTTGATCGAATTTTGGTGATCCGAACCGTTCAATGTGTTTAAAATGCATTTTTAAGGGTACTAGCGAGGAATCACCAAAAAAATGATGTGGAAGGGCTTCATCCGAGCAGGTTTTCACACAGGCCGTAGATAAAGTTTTATGAAAAAATGCTCAGATGAAGCCCTTTCCAGTCATTTTTTTTGGTGATTCCTCGCGGGTACCCTTAAAAATGCGTTTTAAACACATTGAACGGTTCGGATCATCAAAATTCAATCGGGAAATGGAAGTCCGCATTTTATTTGGCTAAGGTAGTTCTTAGGAGATCATTATTGATATATATATTTATTGTGAGAGGTTCGAAGACACTTACACTACTGCAACTCGCAAATTCAATTCCCTCTAAAACTTCAAGACTAAAACTTCCCTCTAGTCATAAACCAGTTTAGCGACTTCTCTCACTAGGGGTGTATCCTCTTAAATTCTGTCTTCTAAGGGCAACATCATGCTAATTTCTTGGATTGGAAATAATGTCTGGCATGCTGCTAGGGTCCTTTTAATTTCTGTAATAATCTTCAAAGATTAATAAATCCTTTTTTCTTGTTCTGATTGCGTTCTTCTCTTTAGATTGTGTAAATTGCAAAAAAGAAAAAACTTAACTTCCATTCATATACTGTACTTATTAAGATAGTCTTAGCACACCTTTATATAGGCTTTGGCCATGACTAAGAAACCTAAAGGACATGATAAAACATGCACATATAAATCGAAAAACTAGATTTATATCGAAAATATAGTAACATATACTATACTATATTATGCTGACATCTCCCCTCAAACTCAATTAGGCCTATTGCCTCGCTTGAGTTTGAAAAGGAAATTGAAGTAACCGGGAAACCAAGTTAGAGAATAAACAGAAATTAAGAGGAGCCATGAGCGAGAAACCAGGAAAACTCGGGAGTCGTGCTAAAAAACTACATATGTTGATATCAATCTTTTAGTTTCTTTTTTAGAACTGAAGACTCCATCTTTTAGTTTATTGTTACAAATTTACAATAAATTGATGAGTTGAAAATGAGATCACTCATTCCCAGTGTGGATTGACACAAACAGAGTTTCGGATCATTTGTCCAGTCCAATCCAATCTCAGCTTGAAATACAGAGAGAGGCTATGAAATCTAGGAAGGCTTCTCATGGACTTGGGGAGAACAGAAGGTCTTCATTTGTCTCTCTCTCTCTCTCTCAACATTTTTGGGTACCGGTACCACGTGACCGATCCTACGTAGTATCCAAACATTGCATCCGGACAGTCCAAAAATATATTGGACGGCCGAGATTAAAACACTCTCTCTCCTCACTCTCTCTCCTGTTTCTCTTTTTTTTTTCTCTCCAAATCTAGACCATCGAAAGTCATAATGGACGGCCTAGATTCACGGAAGGGGTATCATTTCGGTACTGAAAAATTGCTCCTATCGAAACTCTGCTTGCTCACTTCTTTCTCTTTTCTATGAGCAATAATACTTCTCTTTATGCAGCCCTTTTGGCTTTTGTTTGGTTTTGTCAACTAGTATTGGTTTACGTAGCAATCTGAGTCAGACTCTTTCACCCCAATGTGTTGTTTTTGTCACACTTTTGAAATAAGAAAAAACCCAAAAAGATATTATTACTGCTCCAGAAATATACTAATTTCCATGGAAAGTAAAAAAGCCAGAGACCAGATTTGGAAAATGTGGGTTTCCTTCAAGAAACCTCCATGAAAGGAAAAAGTTGTGGTTTCCATATTTGGAAATTACACACCCCTACAAGAAACCCCCCCCCTTCTCTCACCATTTTCCATGAGTGCAGTACTTATGAGATTCTGGGGGATACGTCCTTTTAAAAAAAAAAAAAAATTGTATTATCTAATCGTATTTGAATTTTCTTTTCCTTTTCTCAAAGTCCTGAAACTTTTGCTTGTATTTTTCAGTGGCTTTAATTGGTTGACTTTATCAGAAATGTTTGATTTGTATCCCTTCCATATTAACTCTCTGCTTTTTTTGAGTTCAGTCAACGAGCAAACTTACATACAGAGAACAATTATAAGCATAGTTTTAAATACCGCCGACCGGCATGGACTACGTAACGGTTTTTGGCTCTCTGATACTGTTACATCTCAGTATACCGGCGAGAGTCAAAATTGCATGCGTATCGGCAGGTTTGCCATTATGTATCGGTCCGTATCTGATTGACGGCCGTTACGGCTGATAATTGACCGTTACGTACGGATTGTTTTTTGCCAAAAATTGATTTATAAAAATTCACGACCACTATACCCAATTCCCGTTACATAAATTTGATACTACCGAAATCGTTACATTCAAACTGTTACTGTTACGCATCACGAAATCGTTTTTTAAAACCTTGATTCCAAGAATTTGTACTGATGTGTTACTTAGATTTATTATTTTCAAAGCAGTCCCACTAAAAGAGTTTGAACTCGGTTGAATTATCTGAAACTTTAGTGTTTAAAACTTACATTGCATAAAACAAACCAAGCTTTTTTGGGTCCACAATTGTTTTTCCGAAAAGTAAGAATTTGGTTGCCCAGAAAAAGCACTGTTACATTTACCTCACAAAGTTTGTTGTTAAAAACCGGTTCGGAAAAGCCAAAACACGCAAAGGCTCAGTTTGGATGACAGCAATCTTGAGGGGGAATGAGAATGTGATGCCTTCTTTTCATGTTCCAATGTTTGGAACAGACACGAACAGGAATGTGATTCCATACTTTTCTGATTCTTGCATTTGGAATAATCAGGAATATGAATGTGATTCCTGAAGACACTTTCAACCAAGAATCACATTCCCAAACTGAGTGGGAATCTGATTCATCCCTTACCCTATGGAAATATCAGATTCTAGGCTCATTCATTAAGAAAAAGGAAACATTGACTTTAATAACTTTCCAAAATAATTGTTTACAGCGTAAGATTACTGAATTAATCCAAACACCGAAATGAAATTACTCCATGTATCAAATTCCTACGAATTAGATTCCCAGTAATCATATTCATATTCCCACCCAAAAGGATTCCTAGAAATTTGATTCCCAGTAATTAAATTCCGATTCCTACCCAAGATTCAGGTCATCCAAACACAGCCAAAGATTAGAAAGAAAAAACTTCTTTCTGACCTTGGGATTCAGGCTGAAAGATTGAATAGTAGAAATATCAAGGCTCTCTTTTCTTCCTTATCTTCTGATGATATCAAAAATATGAACTCCATTCTTTTTAAGAAAGCTCGTTGTAGGAGAGGTTCTGTGAAAGTCAATATTCAAGAACGAGAACATGAATTGGAGAGGTAAGAATAGATAATGATAAACAACATGATGGGAATGAAGTGATCAAGAGGAAGAGTGAAGAATAGAGTAGGTGTGTACAGAAGAGACTAAGGTAGAAGATTGCTCTCAGGCTAATCTATGACATAGCCAAGTGACCTAGAGAATGGAACGACCTCACAGCTAGGGAAGAATGTTCTCCTTCCAAATCAGTGATTATCCACTTTCTCTCTCTAGAATTACCTCTGGGAATTGTGAAGGGAATGTCTCATATTTATAGGCAACTTGAGCCAACGATCAGGCACTAGGCTAACACCCTATAATATGAGGGCACGTGTCCTTTCCGTACAACCTGACTGCGCGGGTGACGTCACCCACCGCGCGACTGACCCGCGCTGCTCACTCGGGCTTTTCTCCATGTATGGATGACCCATGGCCATATCAAGACGTTTCCTTAGTTGGGCCATAACAGCGCGTAACTGGAAGAAACTCATCACCTCCTTTTCAGTCCTTGGTGGCGACATTCCTAGGATGGCCTTGATCTTAGTTTGATCCACTTCTATTCCTCTTTTCGTGATCATAAATCCCAACAACTTCCCTGTTGTAACTCCAAATGTGCACTTCTGGGGATTTAACCTCATCTTATACTTTCTTAGCCTCTCGAAAAACTTCCTGAGTGCGGGAGTATGACCTGCCCTGTCTTTCGATTTGACAATCATATTGTCCACATACACCTCCACCTCTTTGTGGATCATGTCGTGCAATAGGGTGGTGATAAGCCCCAAATGTTGTATATATTCGGGCTTATCTCGCTCGTTAAGATCACACACACGTGCATTTTGTGCCTTTAAATGATTGATTTTGCGCGAGTTGTGTTTTTGATGAGTTTCAGAAAAT